>CP106723.1:27654122-27854122 GCA_025506655.1 Gossypium rotundifolium | reverse complement strand
TACCCATATAGTGAACTTGCTCGCTTTTCAGGCTTGGGTTGTAAGGTGGATATTCGTATTGCTCATCCCTCTTCCATTCATATCGCACTGCATAACCGGATGTACCAGCATAGAACCATACAAGCCATCAATTTTTTATTTAAAAACTCTACCTACTTAGATAACATGGTGACCGCGTCAAGGTTGAAAACATAAGTCGCTTTAGTAGGCTTTATCCTCATGACTTGTCACGATAATTATTCAATGGACATCTCTTTGGTTTCATGACGGTATGTTCTATTTCACGTAAAAATCAAGGGTCTGACGGGTTCCTTCTAGTCATAAACTAGAGGTACTGCTACGAACATATAAAAAGAAAAATAAAATTAGAAAAGTAAAAATAAAATTTAATTGCAAAAATAAAATATGGCTAAAGTAATAAAAATTGAGCGTTCTTAATATTTCAGTTCCTCGGCAATGGTGCCAAAAACTTGATCGTGTGTTAGAGTCTTAAAAATTTATATAATGAATGATCTAACCTAAAACCTAACTGTGACAACGATTGAGGCAAACACACCTATCAAATAGTAGTATAGTTTAGTGGCAAGACTGGATTGTCGAACCCAAAGGAACCAAAAGTACTAATACTAACTTTCTTTTTATTATTTAACCTAAGAATTAAAGGAATTGTTGTTTAACCTAAAAGTAACCAGGTACTAAGCTAAAGATGCTAAAACAAAGAGAATGAATTGGGGAAATACTTGTGGGAAAAACCAATTGATTGAGACAATACCCGAGGAAGAATCCACCTATACTTCACTTGTTATTTAACTCTGAACTAGACGATTTATTCACTTGACTTGATCCGTAAGATTCCCTAATTTATATCAATACCTCTCTCAAGGCTACTAACGTCTAACCCTAGGTTGATTAATTGAAATCTCTTTCTAATTAAAACCCTTAGAATTGCATTAACTCGACCTATGGACTCCCATATTAGGTTTGACCCTAATCTGACAGATTTTCGTCATCCTATCTCTAGGGTTGCGATCAACTCCGCTTAACTATGCTAGATCTACTCTTAAACAGGGTCTATTCCTCCTTGCCTAAGAGCATAAATACTTGAATCAATATCCTGAAATATCAAAACAAGAATTAAGAACACATAATTATGAACAAATCAAGTATTTATCATACATTTCGAAAATAATAACAAGATTCGTCTTAGGTTTCATCCCTTCGTATTTGAGGGTTTAGTTCATAATCATAAAATAATACATCTCGAAGAAAATATAAAACAAAACATAAAGAAAACCCTAAAACCCTCAAGGAATTGAAGGAGAGATCCTCGTCTTGAGTATGATCCCGCTTGAGATGAATCAACGGCTTTCGAGTGAATCCCACACCTGCCTCTCGGCTTGGCTCTTTGGCCTAGCTCAACGCCCCCTAAAGGTTGGCCTCTAGGGTGTTTATATAGGATTTTGGAATGTCTTTCGTTGCCTCTAAGTACCCTAATTCTAATGAAACTCTTCTTTGCTACGGTAGGGACACGCCCGTGTAATTCGAGTTATAGTAGTGGTCACCTCGCTAAAGAGGCACGCACTGTGAGTCGGGTCCGTGCCTGTAGATTTTGTACTTTGGCCCATTTTCTCTGTTTTCGGCCCGTTTCTAGCTCTTTTTATCCTCTGGTGCTCTCCTTAGTATAAAACATAAAAACAAAGGATTAGGAGCACCTATTTGCATAATTAAAGGAAAAAATCATCCAAAAGTATGCTAAATGTAGGATTAAAATATGTGTATATTATGATTTATCAACTATATTCTATCAATTCTGCCTTGATTCTCTACGGTTTCTGCAAGCTGTACTTCAATTTCACTATCAAATGCCAAAGGTTCCGACGGGTTTCTTCTAGTCATAAACTAAAGGAACCTACCAGAAGCAAATAAAAGAAACAATTAGAAACCAAAAATTAAGCTAAAACAAAAATAAAGTGCAATACAAATAAAAATGGCTAAATTAATAAAAATTAAGTATTTCTAATATTTTAGTCCCCAGCAACGTCGCCAAAAACTTGATGGTCACTAAACTAACTAAAATTACGACAAAAGCAAGAGCACCTATCGAATAATAGTATAGCTATGGTGAGTCGAGAATATCGTATGCACGAGGACTAAAAGTAGTAGTACTTACTATTTTTCTATTATCTAGCCGATAAATTGAAGGAATTGTTTTAATCTAAAATTAACTAAACTAATTATTAAGAACGCGATGAGAATGAATTATGTTTTGTGTGTAGATAACGTTAAGGTACATTGAGGGAGCCTATCGGGTTTGATTTTGCAAGGTAAGGCTTATACATCATTGGCCAAGGGCCATTTGTTGAAATTAGTGCCTAAAGTTGAAACTAACATGTGGCACATAGGGATTTAGCAGTTCGGAAGATAGAAGTGGTCTTAGGGATTTTGAATTATTTTGGTAAGTGATGGTAAGATTGACCTAGGGCCATATTTGATTAATGGTAGCGATTAATCCTTTGGGATCTTTAGTTTAGGCGATTGGCTAATAAATCTAAAATTTATGTGTTGGCCGATTGTAGGAAACAACGTCTCGGGATTTCGCTAGTATATTCGGGTTTTGCTAGTAAGCAGTGTGTAAAACTCTTTACACACTTTATTAATTAATTGCCATATTGTTGCCTTTTAATCTTTTTGGTAGTGATTTGCTTGTGGGCATAAGATTGGATTAGGGTAAGTCCCTATTTTGTGATCTATAATGTATGTTTGAGTATGCCATCACATCTTTGTTAAATGCTATGCTATACATAAATGCATGATATATGATAATTGTTATGTAAGCATGATGATGGTGGGATTGATGAGAGGAGGGGATGATCTTATGGTGTCACGATGGTTTTGACCACAAGATGGGTTGGCCCTATCGGTTAATTGTGACTTGGTCACGATGGTTTTGACCACACTATTGTGAAATTGTGACTAAGTCGGTGGTTTGGTACCACCGGTGGTTTGACCACACTTGATAAATGTGACTTATGGTCATCGGTGGTTTTGACCACCGATGGGTTGGCCCCATCATTTGATTTGTGACTCTAGTCACGTGGTTTTGACCACCGGTGGTTTTGACCACAGGGGTAGCTAAAGCGATCGGATGGCTAGTGGGGTTGCATATTTGCATGTTTATTAATAATCTGTATGAGTTACATTTAGGTGGGGATTTACTTGAGTCTTGGTGACTCACCCTTCCCATACTATTTTGAGATGAGTAGATTACGGAGATGGAGCGGGGAGGACTCGGGCGGCCATGCTTGTTTCTCGATTTGGAACTTTATTTAAATCAGTTTTAGTTCATTTATTTTCCAAGTATTTTTATTTTGGGTTGTAATAAGGCCGCTAATTATTATTTGGATGCTTATTTTATTGTTTTATTTTACTTTTGTTATGTTACAAATGAAATTTATAAATGTTAAGTGAGCAGGTTAAAAGTAACTTTTCAAACTTAACAACTTCTACGGGTTTTCAAAGATGTTACCATCGGGTAACAAAATACACCAAGTCAACTATAACCTTGACAAATTTTAAAACTTACATGATCAAATGTTTTCAAAGGATTTATCAACACAACCATGTTTATAAAAATAATCTCAAGCGAGTTTTCAACACTTGTTTTAATACCTTAGCCAAATTTTATCAAATTTTACGGACACTCAAATTACTTCAAATCGTTTTACTCCGTGACATGCGATCCGTCAGGACTCATGGGTTGGGTTTGAGGTGTTACATTTTGTATCGAGCAGTTCAAAACTTCGGTTGTAGGGCCCAAGGCCCAAAATGTTTTGCTTTTGTTAGTAGGCCTTATTAGAATGTTTTGGGAAATTGTTTATGGTTCGAACAGCATGGCACCGAGTCTCCGGCACCAATCCTCCCAGGTAAGTACTTCTATCTATTTTTGTGAATATTTGATAGGGGTAGAAGGGTAAATGCTAAACATAGAATATTAGAATAGGAATTTTTGAACCCTAGGGTTAGCATACCCCAACAAACAATGCATAAGATTTAATAATTCCCTAAACAACCCTATGAGTTGTCACTGAGCAAGGGATGTGGCAATCGTTATACGCATGTCTAGGATTGGATTCGATGGGAGCCTAGTATTTAAGCGATCCTAGTGACTCACCTCCTACTCACTTGAATCCTAGCAGTGCGTAGTGATGGTTCATCCTAGTGAGGCGAACACACTACAAAGCTAAACTTGATAACTAAAACCCAAAAGGGACTAGCCATTTTGTTTTAAAGTAATTAAAACCTTGTTTTTAAAAAGGAAAAAAAATGAATGACCAAAATACCCCTCAGTTTGAAAAATGACTAAAATACCCCTGGCTTGTAAATTACCAAAATACCCTCCGTATGAAAAATTTCCAAATAAGAAATTTTCAAAATATCCTTCTTTGTGAAATTACTTAGAACCGAATTTTGGAAATCTTTTTATGAAAATGCCCGATTATGAAAAATTACTAAAATACCTAGTGGTAAAATTACCAAATTGCCCTAACCAATAAAATTATCGGAATAACCCTGATTTTCAAAATTTTGTAACATCCCTGTTTTGAAAAATGCAATTCTCAAAAAGAACCATCAAATTTTTACAACTTTTGAAATATTCCTAATTTATTAAATTTTAAAAGTTCACCCTGATTTGTGAAAAATTATCGAAATACCCCCAGATTTCAAAATTTTTCAAAATACCCTGAGAATTTAAGAGTTCCAAAATACTTTATGACAAAATCATCCGAGAACTTTTATTTTTGGAAAATTACAAAAATACCCCTGTAGGACAAATTACGAAAATACCCCTAGGTAGTGGAAAAACGATCACAATGAAAACTACAACGTCTCTTTGAATGAATGAAGGGAAAGACTGTGTGCTTGTATGAATACGAAAGAACCACTCCTAAAACTCCTATCATAAAATTTCTTGCGAATAATCAAGTGAAACAAAGGTACTAATGCATAAAATTCTTAAGCAGATAAGCATAAGCGAGAGTAATGAGTACAAGAGGTCGTGGGCGTCCACCCGTGGCAGGTAGAGGTAGGATGACCTTGCCGAACTGCAGGTCGGGTCATGGGTCGAAATGAGATGCCAAATCTGTGCAGTAAAAGCGGAGTTCTAAGATCGGTGGTGGTAATGATGTAGTATCCCAAGCGGTCTACAGTGTTGGAACGAGTTCTTTGAGGCGTGAGCATAGGCGCCGTAAATTCGTGGTTGAATGACTCAGACTAGAGCAGAGGTGTTTAGAGGAGTTTCGGTGGCACCCAGGTCTGCAGAATATTGGTTAGAATTTCTTGAAAGGATTATGGGTGACGGATTTCACGGTGAGGAGAAGTTGAAGGTATCATCTCCGCCGGGATGAGTCATACCAGTGGTGGCTCACTGTAAGAGATGGAGCGATGGCGGAGGATCTTACGTGGGAATTCTTTAAGGCCTACCAAAAGAAGTACATAGGAGCTAGTTACGTGGATGCATAGCGGAAGGCTTTCTTGAACTGGTTCAAGGTAATAAGACATGGTGGAGTATGAGGCAATTCCTCCGGTTGAGTAGGTATGCTCGTGGTATTGTGGGTACCGAGCATGAACGCTGTGTTAGATTCGAGGAAAGGGGGCATGTTGTTTCAGCTGAGGGCATCAGGATGGATCCCCGTAAGATTGAGGCGGTATTGGAATGGAAACCACCAAAGTCAGTTACGAAAATTCAGAGTTTTCTAGGGTTGGCAGGATATTATAGGAGATTTGTGGAAAATTTCTCCTTAAATGCAGCACCGTTGACTAAGCTGCTGAGGAAAGGAGTTCTGTTTGTATGGTCTGAGAAGCAGCAAGAGAGTTTCGATAAGCTGAAGAGGATTTTGACAGAAGCACCAGTCTTGATTCAGCCAGAGGCAGGAAAGGAATTCACTGTATATTGCGATGCATCGCATACTGGTTTAGGGTGTGTGTTGATGCAAGAAGGGAAGGTGGTCGCTTATGCATCACGCAGTTGAGGCCTCATGAAGCTAACTACCCGACACATGATTTGGAATTGGCTCTGTGGTTTTTGCCTTGAAAATCTGAGGCACTATCGTATGGGGAGAAGTCGATGTGTACAGGATCACAAGAGTCTAAAGTACCTCCGACTCGAAAGATTTAAATCTGAGGCGTGGAGGTGGATTGAGTTGTTGAAGGACTACGACTACTCAATTGAATACCATCCGGGAAGGCTAATGTGGTAGGCGATGCATTGAGCCAAAAGGTGGTAGCGGTTTGCGAGCAATGTTTGCTCATCTAAGTCTCTATGAGGATGGGAGCCTTTTGGCGGAATTGCAAGTGAAGCCGTCTTGGATTAATGAGGTTAAAGAAAGGTGAGCGGTGATGAAGCTTTGAATACTCGAAGGTTGCAAGTCAGAATGGTGGTAGAAGGTTTCACTTGGCGATGATGGAGTGTTGTACTTTTAGGGAGAGTATGCATGCCTAAGGATGATGAGTTAAAGGTAATCCTTAAAGAAGCTCATAGCATCAATCGCTATGCACGAAGCGATAAGATGTATCGGGATTTAGGGAGCGATTTGGTGGTTGGGTCTTAAGCGGAGGTAAGAGTTAGTGGGCAAGTGTCGACACCATGAAGTTAAGTGAGCATCAATTGCCATCGAGTACATTGCTGACCGATAAAGATCCCATGGAAGTGGGAGGAGATTACTATGGATTTCGTAAGTGGGCTTCCCTTACACGAAGAAAGATCAGTTTGGGTGGTAGTAGACCGGTTGACTAAGTCACTCATTTCATACTGGTAGGGTTAACTACTAACTTCAAAGGTTAGCCAAGTGTATATAAATGAGATAGTGCGATTACATGGAGATCTGGGTATCCATTATCTCGGATCGGGATCCGGTTATGTCGAGATTCTAGAAGGCTCTACATCAAGAGTTAGGCACAAAGTTGAATTCGACGGCTTTTCACCCATAGTCGATGGACAATCGAGAGGTAATCCAAGTGTTGGAAGATATGTTAAGAGCTGTTTTGGACTTAGTGGTAGTTGGAAGAGTACCTACCTTTGGCGAGTTAAACATAACAATAGTTATCAGCAGTATTGAATATGATGAGGCCTTTGATGGTAAAATGCGTACTCTACATGTTGGGGAAAAGAACATCGGATGTTGGGTCGAGTTAGTAGCGGAGATTATTGTTGATTATATTTATTTTTTCCTATGATATTAATTACAAATATATAAACAACATATTATAAACTTGAAAGCAATTGAAATTGGGTAGAACTCAAGTATAAAAAGTTGAGTCCAAGCTCAGTCTATATTTTAAATAGACATAATTTTGCTATTCAAACTTATTTTTCGAATCTAATATTTTTGTCCAACACATCCAATTTTCGAGCGGACTTTCAAACTTAGATGAAGAATGTTATCCTTAAACTGATTTAATCTAAAATATAAAAAAAAATTGTTGAGAACCATTTTTTTTCATTACTCTTCAATACATAAAACATCACCAATAATATATATAGAACTCACTTCTGAAATACGTATAATAATTAAATTTTTATTGATAAGTGTTATACCCTCTTAGAAAGTCTTGCCAGATCATTCAATAACTACAAAAACACGATGAAGTGTAGCCTTTTGGCCTTGCCAAGAGCAATATGCTTCGTTTAAACATCTCGACATAGCAATTGAACTCATAAGGTAGTAGAAGAATTAATATTTTCTTTTTAAAATTATATATATATGTAACACCCCAAACCCGGTCTATGCATTAAGACGAGATTTGGTTTGTTACATAGATCGAACTATCTTAAAGATTAAGGTGAATCGGACATTACAAAATCATTTTAAAATAAAGTTTTTAGAGTTTAATAAAACCAAGAGAACAATTTAAGTTCGATGCATATGAGAAAGCATTAGTTGAAATATTATTATTATTTAATATTAAATTGTCAAAACCCAAAAGTATTTTTTTTAATAAAAGTTAAGAGTATTTGAAAATTTAGAATAGATAAGGTATCTCATATGTTTGAAAATCCAAAGTAATTTAAGAAAACATTATAGGATAAACATAAGCCCATATTAATAATCCAAAACATAATTTAAATCCATCCACACATAAAATCCATAAAACATTAATAGAGGCCTTATTACATCATACCCAAAATAGCAATTTAAAGAAAATACTTATTAAAAGTTCAAAGTTTATTTAACCCATATTTGCAGATGGCCTCCACGAAGTCATCCTCGCCCAAGTCCACGCCAATTTCCATTACCCGAGAGGAAAATTTGAGGTGTGAGTTACTCGTAACTCAAGATATAACTTACTTACTCTATCCATCGGGCCATATCATCAAGTCATAAATATTGGGCTTGAGCCCATAAATGATTTAGCAATAAAATAATGAGATACATGCAAAATGAAATTTCCCACCTAAACCTAATTTCCATCGCTACACACCACCCGCATTCAACCATCACACCTGGGGATCAAGTCAACCCACCCGCCAACACACCAATCGTAGGCATTTAGCCATTTTATATTTGTGGAGCCACGAACTAGATTGTGACAAAGTCACTTAGAACTAGAGGCATTGAGCCATTAAAATATTTGTGGCAAGAGCCACTGAACTAGAGGCAATGAGCCATTTAATTATTTTGTGGCGAGCCACCAAAGTAGATTTTGGCAATGTGCCTTTCTTCTTCATCGTTAATCCCAACCCATGCAACATGTATGCAAAATAATCTATATACATATGATGATTTTAGCTAAAAGGCTCAATTTACATATGAGTTAATATTTTAGGTTTTTATTAAGGCCCATAATGCAAAATATCATTTATTCCATATAACAATTTAGCATCTTTGGCCCATTTAACGATCTAGCAAAATTTTTGGCCCATTTAACGATCTAGCATAGATTTCACCCATTTATCAATCTAATGTAGATTTGACCCATTTAACGATCTATCAGGGATTTCGGCCCATTTAGCTATCTAGCATACTTTTTGGCCCATTTATCAATCTAACAGAGATTTCGGCCCATTTAACGATCTATCAGGGATTTCGGCCCATTTAGCTATCTAGTATACTTTTTGGCCCATTTTACGATCTAGCATATTTTCGGCCCATTTTACGATCTAGCACATTTTCGGTCCATTTTCACGATCTAGCACATTTTCGGCCCATTTTCACGAGACATAAAATTTACATTTTACCAACTAACTCATCGAGGGCATTTTCGTAATTTTCACCACTTTAATCGTTTTCATGTAATTTCACCAAAAATACCAATTATTTCGTATTGTACCGATTTTGTCGTTTTTACGATTTTGCTCAATACTATGGTATGATATCTAACCCGAGATAAGTGTGAAGTTACATACCTTGATATCGTGAGTACTAAACCTTCCCGCTCGTCAACACCTAAACATAACACGGACCATTAGAACACTTTCATTTATTAAAAATATACTATTGGTAAACGATCTAAATCTTTACCCTTTTGATTTTGAACCACTTCTATTTTTGGTTTCTCCCATTGTTGATTCGGCCGAAGTGAAATCCTATGCCGATCTTAACGTAGAGATGTTGAGTATCAGATGGGTGATAAGGTTTTCTTGAAGGTATCCCCTTGGAAGAAGGTCTTGAGGTTTGGCGGAAGGGCAAGCTAAGCCCTAGATTCATCGGACCGTACATGGTGTTGAAGCGTGTAGGGCCGGTAGCTTACCGACTTGAGTTGCCGGTGATTGAGCGGATCCATGATGTCTTCCATGTTTCAATCTTTGAGGCGCTATTGATCGGATCCATCACATGTAGTCTTGTTCTGAGAAATTGAAGTGAACTCGAACTTGTCTTTCGAGGAGGGCCGTCTGATTTTGGATCGAGATGTCAAAGTTACGTGAAGGAAGTCCGTGCCTTTGGTGAAGGTGTTATGGCGAAATCATGGTACGGAAGAGGCCACATGGGAACCCGAGGATGTGATCGTGACAATACCCCTAACTCTTGATCCGGGTAATTTTGAGGTGAAATTCTTTTTAAGGGGTAGAGCGTAACATCTGAATTAGGGGTTGTCGAAATTTAATTATTTTATGTGATTGCTTGAAAAGAAATGAATACTATGTTTGCTAGACATGATTTAGGGTCTAGTCATAGCCGAACTAAGTGGACTTAGGGCTGAAATTTCTTTTAAGTGCTTAAAAGGAAGGAATTAGGTGAGATAGGGGTTAAGTAAAATTTTGGGTAAGGCATAACACAAAGAGTTAATTGGCAAGGTGGCTTTCATGCGCCACTTAAAGGCTTAGGGGTGACAATTGGGAAGATCTTGGGTTCGAGTCTTGGGAGTTACAAGGGGGGATATGTTTTATTTTGGGTTTTTGGCGTTAAAGGAAAGGGGGCCAAGTTAGAAGGCTTTAAAAGATTTTTGTGGTGGAGTTTGGACATGAAAGTCGTTTGGTGGAATGGCTTGAGGCGCCACTTAAAGGTCTTGGCAAATAGACTGAAGTTCGAGTCACGGCATTGGCATAGGGGTTTCTTTATTTTTTTTTGCAAATGGCACCATAGAGAGGGAGGTGTTGGATGGCAAATGGGGACCTTGGAGGGATAGGGATAAACCTTGTTTATTTCGGCTAAGAAGAGTGATAATATGTATTTTATTTTTTATTTGTTTAAAGAGGGGATTAAGGGATAAATGGTAGATAAATATGGGTGATAATTAAAAGTTAAGATTTTCACAAAAGGAGGGTATTGGTGAATCTAAGACTCCTTGTTGGAGAGGAGTAACGCAAGGAGAGTGCAAGGGTGGTGGCAGAATCTTCTTTAGGCACCTAGCTTGATATTTTCAGCTAAGGCATACCAAAAACCAAAACCTTTGATTCTCTTTCTCCTTTTAGCTTTGGGCGAATCTCCCTAACACTCTCATCTACCATCTTTTTCGTTATTTCTTTCTCAAACCGAAACCACCATTAATTCCCTACATCTCTTCCTTCTCTTTTTCTTTTCCTATTATCCGAACCTACCCCCTCTTCTACTCAAGAATTTCCAACCCTTCCATCTTGTGTTAGCCGAATCCCCCTAAGGTAGGGTGCTGTCGATTTCAAAGAGTGGTAAGCGTGTTACTTTAACATTCGGCTTCTTCTCTTTTCTTTTTGTGTGCCGAAAGCTTGAGAAACAAGCCTTGGTAAGTTGGCCGAATGTGGTTCTAATGGTGTATGTTTTGTGTGTAGATAACGTTAAGGTACATTGAGGGAGCCTATCGGGATTTGATTTTGCAAGGTAAGGCTTATACATCATTCGGCCAAGGGCCATTTGTTGAGAATTAGTGCCTAAAGTTGAAACTAACATGTGGCACATAGGGATTTCGACAGTTCCAGAAGATAGAAGTGGTCTTCCGGGATTTCGAATTATTTTGGTAAGTGATGGTAAGATTCGGCCTAGGGCCATATTTCGATTAATGGGCGCGATTAATCCTTTGGGATCTTTAGTTTAGTCGATTGGCTAATAAATCTAAAAATTTATGTGTTGGCCGATTGTAGGGGGAAACAACGTCTGGATTTCGCTAGTATATTCGGGTTTTGCTAGTAAGCAGTGTGTAAAACTCTTTACACACTTTATTAATTAACATTGCCATATTGTTTGCCTTTTAATCTTTTTGGTAGTGATTTGCTTGTGGGCATAAGATTGGATTCAGGTAAGTCCCTATTTTGTGATCTATAATGTATGTTTGAGTATGCCATCACATCTTTGTTAAATGCTATGCTATACATAAATGCATGATATATGATAATTATTATGTAAGCATGATGATGGTGGGATTGATGAGAGGAGGGGATGATCTTATGGACTATCACGTGGTTTTGACCATAGGATGGGTTGGCCTATCAGTTAATTGTGACTTGGTCACCGATGGTTTTGACCACCTTGTTGTGAAATTGTGACTAAGTCCAGGTGGTTTGGTACCACCTGGTTTTGACCACACTTGATAAATTGTGACCTATGGTCATCGTGGTTTTGACCACACGATGGGTTGGCCCCATCATTTGATTTGTGACTCTAGTCACGGTGGTTTTGACCACTGATTTTGACCACGGGGTAGCTAAAGCGATGCGGATGGTTAGTGGGGTTGCATATTTGCATGTTTATTAATAATCGTGTATGAGTTAGATTTGGATGGGGATTTACACTGAGTCTTGGTGACTCACCCTTCCCATACTATTTTACGGATGAGTAGATTACGGAGATGGGCCGGGAGGACATTCGGTGACCATGCTTATTTAATTTGGAACTTTATTTAAATCAATTTTAGTTCATTTATTTTCCAAGTCTTTTATTTTGGGTTGTAATAAGCGTTAATTATTATTTGGATGCTTATTTTATTGTTTTATTTTACTTTTGTTATGTTACAAATGAAATTTATAAATGTTAAGTGACTTGTCAAGCTTTCAAATTAACAACTTCTTGGTTTTAAGTTTACCACGTAACAAAAACACCAAGTCACTTCCTTGCAATTTAACATCCCAATCTATAAATTTTCAGGTTTTTTAAAAGACAAGTTTTAAAAATAATTCTCACTCGTTTTCAACTATATGAGATGGACCCGACTATTGTTCAAATTTTGGAAACATGGAAAACATTATGAATTTGACCCAATGCAGCGTAATTCAATCGATAAGCCCGGACCTAAGAGTTAAAATCACTATGACCGTACCTAGGGCTCAATTTGCCCTTCGTTGAATCGAAAATTTCTTCCAAGGTGAGACCTTGAAAGACTGGTCTGCAGAGACAACTCGATATCCTTAGCTGAGACATCAGGATCCCGGTTCATCCAAGCATCTTTAAAGTGTCGAATAACTTTTACCTTTTCCTATTTCAAATATCATTTCAGACTCCAACATCGCCGTCCCCAATTCGGGCCAACAAGTAGGAGTAGACACTCGACCATACAATGCCTCATAAGGTGCCATTTGAATGCTAGAAAGCTATTGTTCCATAAGGCTAAACAAATGGTAGAAAATCCTCCCAACTACTCGAAGTCGATCCACATCAGCTAACATGTCTTCCAATAATCGAATTACTCTTCCGATGACCATGAAAGAGGATGAAAAGCCATCTAACGAATTCAACTTTGTCCCAAGCTTCTGTAAGAGTTCCAAAATCGTGATGTAAATCAGGATCCTACGATAAAGAAGTCCTCCATGACCTCAGATATAATTAGCTTAGCCAATTTCAAAATACGTGAACGGATGAATGGATGTTTGTAACGATCAACTACTACCCATCGAAATTTTTCTGTAGGTGTTAAAGGTAACCCACTAACAAAATCCATAGTTATCGCCCATTTCCAAAGAGGAATCTTTATGGTTGTAACAAACCCTGAGGAATTGATGTTCGCTTCACTTAGACAAGTCAAACATTTTCCTACAAACTCGAATTCATGCTTCAACGACCACCAATTTGCTCACGGAGATCTCGATACATCTTATTTCCTCGTGCATATCATAAGGGCTACTATGTGCCTCCAAGAATCATTTGCCTCAATTGAAGTTTTAGGCATACAAACCTCCACAAAACCCAGACTCATTGGGTTTATACCAAAATCCTATTTCACCCCTTTCAACTCTGGAATAAAAGTCCCAACTTTTATCGAGTCGTTTTCCTGATTTGTTCTAACCATGAGGTTTCACCAAATAAAGCTAATAAACTACCATCCAAATACAAACTCAAATGAAGCAAACATTAAACTCAAATTAGTCTAAATAGCATTATCTTAAGAACAATAAGAAATAAGAAAAACATTCATGAATGATAAAGATTGAAAATCATAATCCTTAAATAATTCCACCCATCTTCTTTGTCTCAAATTCAAGCCTATGGTAAAGGTACTTAAGATATGTGATCAAGTAATGAAGACTTCACGTAAAAGATAGTGCCTCCAAATCTTTAAAGAAAAGACCATTAAGAATAAAACTCCAAATTAGATAGGGTAGTTTACTTCATAGGTCTCAATTGACGAAACATAAGCCACCACCTTTCCATTTTGACTCAAGACTACAAAATAATGTAAAAACGAAATCACAATAAAATAAAATAATTATATTAACAGAAACAATAATAAAAAAAATCCGAATCTTCTTTAATTTCTAAACTCTTGTTGTTTTTAGGCCAAATATCGAAACTCCTTGGAATGAACAGCTTAGTTAGGTGCGAAGTTGCTAAACCCTAACAAAGTCTATAATAACACGACAATGAGAAGGACAATTTAGCACGAGTTTGGTGGTTTCGATCAGCTTGGCTCAATCTTCCAAGGATCCACCTTTCCTTAAAGTGACACATGAGGCGGAAGAGTCATTCCTTTAGCCAAAATTCACATTTGATGAAGTTTGGCAAAAGTTGCTTTAGGGTAAGGTAGTGAATAGAAATGCATGTCATGCTCCTCATCATTTCTGAATAAACAAAATGTCATCTATGAACACTACCACAAACGATCTAAATATGGTTGAAAGACTGGTCAAGTCCAAAATAAAAAGATCAGGTTGGGGATTCAAACGGCATCACCAAAACTCATAATGTCCATAGGGTTCCAACGCCTTATAAATATCCGCTTCTTTCACCTTTAAGCGGTGATAACCCGATCTCAAATCAATTTTGAAAAATCAAGCTCTTCAATTGATTAAACAGTCATCAATTCTCGGAAGGATTCCTATTCTTGATCGTAATTTATTCAATTGTCCAATCAATGCACATACCTGATCCATCCTTCTTTTCATGAAAAAAGTTGCTTTCGGTTTAACACACGTCAGATAAGTCCCCGATCCACAATTCTTAAATTTGAGCTTTAACTTCGTCAACTCCTTTTGACCATTCTATTAGGAGAATAGACCCAGGAGCCGCTTTGCAAAAACTCAATACCAAATTCTACTTCCGATCCGAGGTATACTAGAAAGTTCATCGGAAATACATCCGAAATTCCTTCACCGTTTCACATCATCCCAGATAACCTTTAGCATCCAAAGCACAAATGAAAGCTAGAATGCTCCATACCCTTTCCAAAACTAATTTTTTAAAATCAACACCGATACCACATTTGCCAAGAAATTCTTTCATTCACCTATTAATCTTGTTTCATCCGAGGTTTTATTGACATCCACTTATAGCAATCCAATGCGTTCGTGGTTAACCAACCAATCCTCCGAATGAGATCAAATTCACCGAAAAGCAATTCCATCGATTCGCAAATACCTCCTCTTGAATTTCTAAGGGCTACCTCAAAGATTTATTTAGATAGACATTCATCTAAAGGACTAAGTTGCTCCATGTCACTATCGATAATTTGATTCTGATGCCATTTTCGATATGGCACTAGCACATAGAGGTAGAACCAATATCTATTAAAGCGATGGATCATTGATGAAGAATGTATCTCGTATTACATTGATATTCCTCCTTCATCTGTTCACGATCTATAGCATAGTCTCATAGTTGTTTCGTTTTTGCCATGGTTGACTAGGACCATTGCTTCGTCCGGGACCTTGACCACGCCAAGTTTACCAAAATACTCTTCACGACTCTATAATCATCTGATCACTGATGTCTTAAGAATCAGATCTTGAGTTTAACTTCAATCCTATCCGTATGTCGAATGCAATTTCTATATGGTGATCCATTGAATCGCATTTGTAGCAAGATCCCGTTTAAGTACACTCCAAAATGCCTTTCCATTCAACACAATCTCAACTTTGATTATTAGCTATCATGTTTACCTGAGTCGGTTCTCATTCGAGGTCTCTTCAAAACCTTTTAAAGAACCACTACTTTATATCTCTTTGTTCCTAAATTTTTCCGATTACGTTAAACAGTTCTTAGCCTCTTCTATCTTGGCCCTTCACAAGTGGCAAAAGTTTAACTTGTTTGGCAATGGAACTCAACTCATCATTGGCCATCTCATTATCGGGCAATTTTCATGATCCGTTGACACTATTGCCTTTAGCAGATACGACTCAACGTAAACTTCATTTGTTTGCAAAAGCCCTTTAAATTATCCCTTGAACAAGACTTCAAATTCCGTATTTGGCCACATAACTTGTTCCAACATATTTCTTGAAGGTAGCTTTAAAGAATTCCCAATTGTATTTCTCCGTTGTCTTTTCCTTGTGGATTCTTCCCAACGTCTAAGGAATTGTAGAACATCTCCTTGAAATGTTCCTACAAAGTAATTTAGAAATTTTTCTTTTGTCCAGACTGTACTATTGTTGTTTACAACAATAGTCATGGACTGTGCCCAATCATCTATGATTTTTTCATAGTCGGATAAAGAGACATTAGTTAGGTCTAGGTATACTCCGCCTTGAGCAACATTTCTTTTATTTAAATCATCTATCCTATTTGGAATAGATATGGGTATGGGTTGACTGGTTTCTCCTGGGTTTTCCAGTTTTATATCATTTGTAGCTATGGTTTCTATATTATAATCTAATACTTTTGTTGTGTTTTCAACAATTTTATAATTTTTATGCATAGATCTCAGATTATCATCTATTTGAAGATCTGATTCTATTTTCCTTTTACCATAAGGATCTCGTTTGTCAATTTCCCTAGGTTTAGGTGATTCATACTCATATGGATCCGGTGGTTCAGTTTCCATAGGTTCTGGGATTTCTATATTTTCTTCTGTTGAAGTGTTTTCTTCATCAGAATTATGACTTATTATATTAATTTCTAAATTTGTATTATTACTACTAGAACTACTGCTACTACTTTCGTAGTATCATAGTTTAACATATAATGATAATTATATTTGTTAAATAGATCTTTATGTTGTTCATAAAGTTCTTCTATTAATTTTAAATATTCTACTTTCTCATCTCGATCATCGGTTTTAGAAAATTGGTTTTTCCAATGTTCTATTAAAGTTTTATAAGACTCAAAATCATATTTTTGTTGTTTTTTATCATTTTTTATTTTTTAGGCTAGGTGCCCTGCTCAACGGTCATCCACCATTGATATGCTTCGTTGTGAAGAAAAGATACTGCACTATTCAATTTCTATTCGAGGGTGCAATCCAGATCATTCATTATTCTTTCTGTGGCCTCCAACAAGTACTCGGCCACAGTCAGATCAATCCCAACGACACCCTTAAATAACTATACCCTATTCAATCGAAGTCATTCAGTTACCAACCTCGGCTCCCAAATCCAGAGTGGGTCTCAGCGACCCTCTTTAATACCCTCAACGTCCTCGGTTCCTCATGCACACATATCTACTCTACAATTTCAGAGTTTTATGAATTAGCTTAGGTTGTAAAAATCCTAAGTTTAGAGTTTTATCCAAGCTATTTAGTAAAGTTTAGAGAATTTTTAATTACTACAGTCTCTAGAGGTAAACAATTTTACTAAAGTAACTAATGTAAAAGTATCTAAAATGTTCTAAAGTTTGAAGTTTCTTACTTGAATCGACTCTGAAGTATCGCTTCCACTTTACAAAAATTCACAATATTAATTTCAATCAAAATTTTGAATTTTTTAAAAACATTTTAAACCCAAAATTCACAGTCCGAGTTTTGCAACTTGGCTTTGATACCACCAATTATAACACCCCAAACCTGGCCTAGACGTTACGGTCAGTTTATGAAGGTTACACGATCCATAAAACTTTGATCATTTATTTCCATGCAAACTTAAGTTTAAATCGAGAGAAAATAAATTAATTTAATTTAATGAAAAACATATATACCATAAAATGTAACCATCTTTCCAGTAATTTTGTTGTTACCAAAACATGTGAGTGCGCTTTGTTGAAAACATTATTTTATTAATTATTTAAAAGCAAACCCAACTACTTCCACTATTCGATTTGTAAAGCAACATTTTTAAATTCAAAACTTTGCATTGGAAAAATGCTTTAGAGTTCTTATTTTTGAAAAAACGTAGAGTTTCAATGATTATGACGTCTTGTTAAAAATATCAACTAAAATTATACGTTCGCACAATAAAAAGCAAAACCAAAATAATTGTCCCGTAAACAATTTAAAAAGTTCGAAAGCCTGTAAAGTCCGAAATAAGCCCAAACATACTTAAAGTTAAAATATCTTAATAGAGCTCTGGAATCGCCACCAAATCCTAAGTAATATATCTAACATGTATCTAAAGTTTGAAGTTTCTTACTTGAATCCATTCAAGTATAGGCTCCACTTTACAAAAATTCACAATATCAATTTCAATCAAAATTTTGAAATTTTTAAAACATTTGAACCCAAAATTCACGCCCGAGTTTTGTAACTTTGGCTTTGATACCACCAATTATAGCAACTCAAACTGGCCTAGACGTTACGATCGGTTTATGAAGGTTACGGTACAAAAACTTTGATCATTTATTTTCGTGCAAACTTAAGTTTAAGCAGAGAGAAATTAAATTAAATTAAATTAATGAAAACATATATACCATAAAAATGTAACCATCTTTCTAGTAATGTTGTTGTTACCAAAAATTAGTGTGAGTGTGCTTTGATGAAAACATTATTTTATTAATTATTTAAAAGTAAACCCAACAGCTTCCACTATTCGATTTGTAAAGCAACATTTTTAAATTCAAAACTTTGCATTGGAAAAAAGCTTTAGAGTTCTTATTTTTTAAAAACATAGAGTTTCAAAGATTATGACGCCTTGTTAAAAATATCAATTAAAATTATACGTTCACACAATAAAAACCAAAACCAAAATAATTGTCCCGCAAACAAATTAAAAAGTTCGAAAGCCTGTAAAGTCCGAAATAAGCCTAAACATACTTAAAGTTAAAATATCTTAATAGAGCTCTGGAATCGCCACCAAATCCTAAGTCTAAGGATCACCTGAAAAGTATCAAAACAAACAAAATGAGTTAGAAGCCCAGTGTATGTCTTGGCCCACATACAAATTTATTATTATCATTCTCATATGCAAACCTAAGAACAGAAAGAACAAAAAATCCACATATTCAGAAGCATATATCAGAACAGAACAAATCCAATCTCTATCCGTTACACACCAATTTTGTCCAACCAATCACATCAACTAGGACTACAAGAGTCCATCCATCAAATCACACCGGTACATGGTGGTATGTCACTCAAAAAGTTACAATTGTGCTGCCAAACTGATATTGTGGTATAACCGCCAAAATTGCAGTTAAACTACCAGAATACACTTCCTCTATCACATATCATTCCCCACCCCAATGCACATACATAAACATACTAACACATGTCCATAAAAAATAAGAAATATGACATGCGTGTATTATTTTCATATTCACAGATCATATAATATAGCCTACATGAAGTTTATTAAACTGGATCATGCTTTCTAATAATCAAACACTTAAATTTACCAATTTTATGGTTCACATGCTCACAAGTTAATTTTGAATCTGATTTCAGAGTCTTATATCTGACCCGAATTGACCATAATAAACTGACCAAATTGGGCTCACACGTCCGTGTGGCCCACACGACCTAGCAGGCCAGATTGTGTGGCCTACACACCCTTCCTGTTTTGCCCATGTAATTGCAAACACCCATAGGCTCCACATGTAACATCCTAAATATTTGAGTATCATTATGTTGCTAAATGTTAGTTCGGGTTTACTTGGAGTTAGAATAAAAATATTAGTTAAGTGTAATTTAGAATAAAGAAATTTGGTGATCTTGAGACTTAAATTAATTAAGTACAAAAGATGGCATAAGATGAGCTAGTGACAAAGGGGTGATGGCACCATAAGTTGGACATGAGGAAGGAGTTGAATCACCTAGCATGCAATTAGGAATTTTATTTTTTGCTTTAGCCTATGCATGTGTCGGCAAGCGATAAGGTTAGGATGAGTTGGATTGTTTTTATTTTGGTAAGAAGATTAAGGTTTTGGAAAGCTAAAGATAAGGGCTTGAATTGGGGGATTATGTTTCTTCAACTTAAGGAAAAGGGGAAAAGGCTTAAGTGTAGGAAGATGTTTTGAAACTTCCTAATGGCCTTTTAACCATTGTATTTGGACAGATTGAGGCTAGGGGATGGCGGTTTTGGTTGAGGGATGGTAAGCTTGGATGTTAGGAGAACACTTTCATTTGGTCATTTCTTAGCAAAAACATATTTTCCTTCACCCATATTCTCTCTAGCGAAATATTGCCAACATACTTGGGTAAACAATTTTTTTAAGCCATTCTATTGTGACCATTTTGGTTTTGAAATTTTCTCTCCCAAATCTTTTCTTCTCATTGTGACCGAAAGTACTAAGGCAAACAAGTATCTTTCTTCTTTTCATTTTCTCATTTTCTCCTATGTCGAATGTATTTTCTTCTAAACTAAGTACCCTTTTCTTCTCTTTTCTTTCCTCTTTCTCTCTTGAAACCGAATTATATTACTTCTATTTCACTATTCTTCATTTTCTTCTTCATTAAAATTTTCTCCAATTCTTTCATCCATGGCCGAATGTTAATTTATTCTTGTGCCAAAATTCTTTCATTTTCCTTGATCACAACCGATTTTCTTTAATCATAACCGAATATTTCTTAATCAATTATCTTTCCAATCGTGGACATTAGTGAGATTTTGGAGGGTAGAAACTCAAGGTGATCTTGAGTATTTTTGAAACTTTGGAATCTATTTCAAGAATCAAGGTAAGGTGATTTTCTTTTAAGGATTCTTATTCATATAGTTAGTTATTAATCGATTTCGTTTTTAGGGTCATAATAGCTCGATCATTTCTCGAGGAACGAAGATAATCGTGGTAAGCCAAATCTCAAATCTTATAAAACGTTAGTCATATTTCAATACTTATAAGTCGGACTAATGATCTTATGTCTTTAGAGACATTCAAGATAGAGGCGTAAAAGGGCAGTCCATAGTCTTTGAAAGAGGCGATTCTGTTAATCCCCCTAATTATAAACGAAGGGCTGTTTCAAGAATCTGGGATTTTCCATCGGGTTGCAGACCTTCAACCGAGGAAAATCAATTGTTTGAAGTTATTTGTACTACCGAGCCTTTGTTCATTCGTGGATTCTCATCGGGCAACGAATCAACAATCGAGGAGAAACCAAAAATAGAAGTGGTTCAAAATCAAAAGGGTAAAGATTTAGATCGTTTATCAATAGTGTATTTTTGATAAATGAAAGTGTTCTAACGGTTCAGACACGCTTAGGTGTTGACGAGCGGGAAGGTTTAGTACTCACGATATCAAGGTGTGTAATTTCACACTTATCTTGGGTTAGATGTCATACCGTAGTATAGAGCAAAATTGTAAAAATGACAAAATTGATACAATACGAAATAATCGGTATTTTGGTGAAATTACATGAAAACGGTTAAAATTGTGAAAATTACGAAAATGCCCTCGATGAGTTAGTTGGAAAAATGTAAATTTTATGTCTCGTGTAAATGGGCCAAAAATGTGCTAGATCGAAAAATGGGCCAAAAATGTGCTAGATCGTAAAATGGGCCAAAAAGTATGCTTGATAGTTAAATGGGCTGAAATCCCTGTTAGATTATTAAATGGGCCGAAATCCCTGATAGATCGTTAAATGGGCCGAAATCTATACTAGATCGTTAAATGGGCCGAAATCTCTGCTAGATTGTTAAATGGGCCGAAATCCCTGCTAGATCATTAAATGGGCCGAAATCCCTGCTAGATCGTTAAATGGGCCAAAGTTGCTAGATTGTTAAATGGGCTAAATGATATTTTGTATTATGGGCCTTAATAAAAACCTGAAATTTTGAATCACATGTAAATTGGGCCTTTTGCTAAAATTTTCATATGTATATAGACTATTATGCATACATGTTGCATGGGTTGGGATTAATGATGAAGAGAAGAAAGGCCTGTTGCCAAAATCTAGTTCCAATTGGCTTTGCCACAAAATAATTAAATGGCTCATTGCCTCTAGTTCGGTGGCTCGCCACAAATATTTTAATGGCTCAATGCCTCTAGTTCGGTGACTTTGTCACAATCTAGTTCAGTGGCTCGCCACAAATATAAAATGGCTAAATGCCTCACGATTGGTGTGTTGGTGGGTGGGTTGACTTGATCCCCAGTGTGTGATGGTTGGTGCGTGGTGGTGTGTAGCGGATAGAAATTAGGTTTGGGTGGAAATTTCATTTTGCATGTATCTCATTATTTTATTACTAAATCATTTATGGGCTCAAGCCCAATATTTATGACTTGATGATATGGCCCAGTGGATAGAGTAAGTAAGTTATACACTGAGTTCTGAGTAACTCACACCCTCAAATTTTTCCTCTCAGGTAATGGAAATTGACGTGGACTTAGGCCGAGGATGACTTCGTGGAGGCCATACTACAAACATAGGTTTAAATAAACTTTGAACTTTTAATAAGTACTTTCTTAAATTTGCTATTTTGGGTATGATGTAATAAGGCCTCTATTAATATTTTATGGATTTTATGTATGGATGGATTTAAATTATGTTTTAGATATTTAATTTGGGCTTATATTTATCTTATAATGTTTTCTTAAAATACTTTGGGTTTTTCAAACATATGAAATCCTTTATTTATTTTTATTTTAAATATTTTGAACTCTTATAAAAATTACTTTAAAGTTTTGATAATTAAATATTAAATGATGAGATTTATCAACTAATGTTTCTCAAATACATAAATTTTAAAATTATTTCTCTTGGTTTTTATTAAACTCTATTTTCAAAAGGGTTTTGATATACCGATTCACCTAAATTATTGAGATAGTTCGATCTATGTAACAAATCAAATCTCGGCTTATCGTATAGGCCGGGTTTGGGGTGTTACATTTAATGGTATCGAGCCGATTTCAAAAACTTCTACTGTGGTTGGATTCAACCAATAACTTCTGTATGAAATTATTTCAATTATGTTTTAAAGATCGATGGCACCACAAGCATCCAAGCACCAAGTCAAGTAAGTATTCGTTACTAAATAATTATTATGATGATGATATGATCATAGGAACACTCTAGAACTTCTAGTTTTAGATGTTAAAAATCATAGAGATTGAGATTATAGGATGTGTTGCGAAAAACAACTTTATCTCTCAAATCTCATAAAACACCGTTAATAAACACTGAAACAATTTTCTGATTCATAAAACTTATAATCAGATTAAATTGAATTAGTCATCATGAGCACTAGAGGGCGTGGTCGTGGATGCGGTAGACATGGCCGTGGAAGAGGACGAGGTGTTAGAGGTGCAACTGAAGCACCAAATCATATGCCGAAAATGGATGCACCTGCATCATTTGAGAGTGAGACGGGATCACATGATCATATGGAAGAAGACAATGCTTTGACGCAAGTAATGCTGCGAGTCCTGGAAAAGGTTGCTGGAACTAGAATTGGCCCAACAACTCGGGGGTCGATTTCAGAATGACTCAAGTCTAATAATGTACAAGTTTTAGAGGAGTTTTTCGGTGTAGCTCGAATGTGGTGAATATTGGCTCAAGTCGTGGAGCGATTATGGATAATATGGAATGCCTTGTCGAAAGGTAAACCGAAAGGAGCTGTGTCCTTGCTAAGAGACGAGGCGATCAATGGTGGCTTCTCGCTCGAGAAGGCACCGAGGCTACACTGATTACTTGGGAATTCTTTAAAGCGCCTTCAAGGGAAATATGTTGGAACAAGTTATGTGGATGCCCGAAGGAAGGAATTTCTGAATCTTGTTCAAGGAAGTAAGACAGTGGCAGCGTATGAGGCTGAGTTCTTACACTTGAGTCGCTATGCTCGGACAATAGTGTCAACGGATCATGAACGTTGTGTGCGATTTGAGGATGGGCTGAATGATGAGTTGAGGGTTCTGATTGCCCCACAACAAGTTAGAACTTTTGCCACGCTTGTGGAGAAGGCCAAGATAGCCGAAGAGGCTAAGAACTAAGAACGTCAGAATCGAGAAAGATTTAGGAACAAAAGAGATATAAAGTAGTCGGGTTCTTTAAAAAGGTTTCTGAAGAGACCTTGGAATGATGAACCAGCTCAAGGTAGAGCACTGATAGCTAATAATCAAAGTCGAGATTGTGCCGAATGTGGAAAAAGGCATTTTGGAGAGTTCTGGAGGAAAACGGGCGCTTGTTACAAATGCGGTTCAATGGATCACCAATATAGAAATTGCCTCGACGTACGGATACGACTCGGGAAGTTCGAATATCTTGATGCACAATGGCGGAGGTACTCAAAGACCACCGAGAGGTCGTGGACCAGGTCGTAGTGGTAATGGGGCTAGACGTGGTCAAGGTGCACCAGGTCGAGGCAATGGTCCTAGAGGTAACACAGATGCAAGACAGCCAGGATTGGTCTATGCAGTTAGACGCTGCGAGGATGGCAATGCACCTGATGTAATAACTAGTACGTTCTTCATCTTTGATGTACCTGTTACTACTTTAATAGATATTGGTTCTACCCACTCGTATGTTGCTAGCGCCATATCTAGAAACCTGAATCTAAAATCTAAAATTACCGATAGTGAGATGACAGTAATTAGTTCTTTAGGACAGACGATAATTGTAAATAAACTGTTTAGAGACGTGCCCTTAGAAATTCAAAAGGAGGTATTTTTGGCGAATTTGATGGAATTGCCTTTCGGCGAATTTAATCTCATTCTGGGCATGGATTGGTTGGTTAAGCATCGGGCGTATTTGGATTGTGCTGAAAAGCGGATGTCAATAAGAACCTCGGATGATAAAGAAGTAATAATGATAGGTGAACGAAGGAATTTCTTGGCAAATGTGGTATCGGCGTTGAAGGCAGAAAAGTTGGTACGGAAAGGGTATGGAGCATTCCTAGCTTTCATTTGTGCTTTGGATGCCAAAGAGTTATCTGTGGATGATGTGAGAACGGTGAAGGAATTTCTAGATGTATTTCCCGATGAACTTTCTGGTATACCTCCAGATCGAGAAGTAGAATTTGGTATTGAGCTTTTGCCGGTATGGCTCCAGTGTCCATTGCTCCTTATAGAATGGCACCGAAGGAGTTAGCAGAGCTTAAAGCTCAAATTCAAGAATTGCTGGATCGGGGATTTATACGACGAAGTGTGTCTCCGTGGGAGCACCGTTTTGTTCGTGAAGAAGAAAGATGGATCGATGCGTATGTGCATTGATTACGCATAATTAAATAAATTGACGATCAAGAATAGGTATCCTTACCGAGAATTGATGACTGTTTGATCAATTGAAGGAGCTTCAGTTTTCTCCAAAATTGATTTGAGATCGGGTTATCACCACTTAAGGTGAAAGAAGCAGATATTTATAAGGCGGCATTCAGAACTCGTTATGGACATTATGAGTTTTTGGTGATGCCGTTTGGATTAACCAATGCACCAAATGCATTTATGGACATGATGAACCGAGTCTTTCAACCATATTTAGACCGGTTTGTGGTAGTGTTCATAGATGACATTTTGGTTTATTCAAGAAATGATGAGGAGCATGACTCGCATTTGCGTATTGTATTGCAGCTACTTCGTGATAAGCAACTTTATGCCAAATTCAGTAAATGTGAATTTTGGCTAAAAGAAGTGACTTTCTTGGGTCATGTCGTATCAGTTGAAGGAGTAAGGTGGATCCTCGGAAGATTGAGGTCAGATTGGTGAAACCACCAAAGTCGATAGTTGAAATTTGGAGTTTCTTAGGATTGGTGGTTATTATAGACGCTTTGTTGAGGGTTTTCGTTAATTCTTCGCACCCCTAACTAAAGCTATTGCGAAAAGGAGTACCGTATGTTTGGACTGAAAATAACAAAAGAGTTTCAAGAAATTGAAGAAGATTACGGCGGAAGCACAGTTTGATTCAAATTTAGGAGGTGAAAAAGAATTCTTGTTCATCGTGATCGTCTCACACGGGTTTGGGTTGTGTCTTGATGCAAAATGGAAAGGTGGTGGCTTATGCTTCTCGATAGTTGAGACCGTACGAAGTAAACTACCCTACTCATGATTTGGAGTTAGCTGCAGTGGTCTTTGCTTTAAAGATTTGGAGGCACTATCTCTACGGTGAGAAGTCTATCATCTACACGGATTACAAGAGTCTTAAGTACCTCCTTACCCAAAAGGAGTTGAATTTGAGACAAAAAAGATGGGTGGAATTATTAAAGGATTATGATTCCTCAATCGAGTATCATCCTGGAAAGGCTAACGTAGTAGCTGAGGCGTTAAGTCGTAAGGCGGTATCTGATTTGAGAGCAATGTTTGCTCATTTGAGTTTGTATGAGGATGGTAGTTTATTAGCAGAACTTTAGGTGAAACCTATGTGGTTAGAACAAATCAGGGAAAAAACAGACATCAGATAAAAAGTTGGGACTTTTATTCTAGCAGGTTGAAAGGGGTGAAATAGATGATTTTGGTATAAACCCGAATGGAGTACTGTATTTTCGTGGAAGGGTTTGTATGCCTAAAGACTCAGAATTGAGGCAAATGATTCTACGGGAGGCGCATAGTAGCCCTTATGCTATGCATCCCGGAGGAAATAAGATGTATCGAGATCTCCGTGAACAGTATTGGTGGCCAGGGTTGAAGCGTGAGATTTTTGAGTTTGTAGGAAAATGTTTGACTTGTCAACAAGTGAAGGCGGAGCATCAATTGCCGTCAGGTTTGTTACAACCAGTAAAGATTCCTCTTTGGAAATAGGAGCGAATAACTATAGATTTTGTTAGTGGGTTACCTTTAACACCTACTAAGAAAAATTTCGTATGGGTAGTAGTTGATCATTTGACGAAGACTGCTCATTTTCTTCCGGTTCGTACGGATTATTCATTACAAAAATTGGCTAAGCTATATGTATCTGAAATCGTGAGGTTGCATGGGGTACCAGTGTATATTATATCAGACAGGGATCCTAGATTTACATCACGATTTTGGAAAGCTCTGCATGAAGCCTTGGGGACAAAGTTGAATTTCAAGATCGACTTTTCATCTTCGATCGATGGTCGATTGGAAAGAGTAATTCAGATATTGGAAGACATGTTAAGGGGATGTGTGATCGACTTCAGAGGTAGTTGGGAGGATTTTCTACCATTGGCAGAATTTGCGTATAAAAATAGCTATCAGTCTAGCATTCAAATAGCACCCTATGAGGCATTGTATGGTCGTAGGTGTCGTACTCCTACTTGTTGGACTGAATTAGGCGAACGGCAGATGTTGGGTCTTGAAATGATATCTGAAATAGAGGAAAAGGTAAAAGTTATTCGAGCATGGTTAAAGGAAGCTTCGGATAGACAGAAGTCGTATGCAGATCTGAAGCATAAGGATATCGAGTTTGTTGTGGGAGACCAGGTCTTTCTGAAGGTCTCACCTTGGAAGAAAATTTTCAGATTCAGAAAGAAGGGCAAATTGAGCCTTAGGTACATCGGGCCATATCGTGTGACGAAGCGTGTTGGTCCAGTGGCTTATCAGATTGAATTACCTCCGACGTTGGGTCAAATTCATAATGTTTTCCATGTTTCCATGCTGAGACGCTATAGATCGGATCCATCTCATATAGTACCAGTAGAGGAAGTGGATTAAATTTAGACTTGTCTTTTGAAGAAGAACCAGTGGAAATTATAGATTGGGATGTTAAAGTGCTAAGAAAGAAGACTGTGCCGTTGGTCAAAGTTTTATGGCGTAATCACGGAGCGGAGGAAGCTACGTGGGAGCACGAGGATGCAATTCAACAACAATATCCTCACCTCTTTTAATCGTAAATTTGAGGATGAAATTTTCTTTTAAGGGGTAGAATTGTAACATCCTAAATATTCGAGTATCATTATGTTGCTAATGTTAGTTCGGGTTTACTTGGAGTTAGAATAAAATATTAGTTAAGTGTAATTTAGAGTAAAGAAATTTGGTGATCTTGAGACTTAAATTAATTAAGTACAAAAGATGGCATAAGATGAGCTAGTGACAAAGGGTGATGGCGCCATAAGTTGGACATGAGGAAGGAGTTGAATCACCTAGCATGCAATTAGGAATTTTATTTTTTGCTTTAGCCTATGCATGTGTCGGCAAGGAGATAAGGTTAGGATGAGTTGGATTGTTTTTATTTTGGTAAGAAGATTAAGGTTTTGGAAAGCTAAAGATAAGGGCTTGAATTGGGGGATTATGTTTCTTCAACTTAAGGAAAAAGGGGGGGAAAAAGGCTTAAGTGTAGGAAGATGTTTTGGAAACTTCCTAATGGCCTTTTGACCATTGTATTTGGACGGCATTGAGGCTAGGGGGGATGGCCGGTTTTGGTTGAGGGGATGGTAAGCTTGGATGTTAGGAGAACACTTTCATTTGGTCATTTCTTAGCAAAAAACATCTTTTCCCTTCACCCATATTCTCTCTAGCCGAAATATTGCCAACATACTTGGGTAAACAATTTTTTTTTAAGCCATTCTATTGTGACCATTTTGGTTTTGAAATTTTTCTCTCCCAAATCTTTCCTTCTCATTGTGACCGAAAGTACTAAGGCAAACAAGTATCTTTCTTCTTTTCATTTTCTCATTTTCTTCTCCTATGCCGAATGTATTTTCTTCTAAACTAAGTACCCTTTTCTTCTCTTTTCTTTCCCTCTTTCTCTCTTGAAACCGAATTATATTACTTCTATTTCACTATTCTTCATTTTCTTCTTCATTAAAATTTTCTCCAATTCTTTCATCCATGGCCGAATGTTAATTTATTCTTGTGCCAAAATTCTTTCATTTTCCTTGATCACAACCGATTTTCTTTAATCATAACCGAATTTTTCTTACTCAATTATCTTTCCAATCATGGACATTAGTGAGATTTTGGAGGGTAGAAACTCAAGGTGATCTTGAGTATTTTTGAAACTTTGGAATCGATTTCAAGAATCAAGGTAAGGTGATTTTCTTTTAAGGATTCTTATTCATATAGTTAGTTATTAATCGATTTCATTTTTAGGGTCATAATCGTTCGATCGTTTCTCGAGGAACGAAGATAATCGTGGTAAGTCAAATCTCAAATCTTATAAAACGTTAGTCATATTTCAATACTTATAAGTCGGACTAATGATCTTATGTCTTTAGAGACATTCAAGATAGGGCAGAAAAGGGCAGTCCATAGTCTTTGAAAGAGGGGCGGTTCCGTTAATCCCCCTAATTATAAACGAAGGGTTGTTTCGGGAATCCAGGATTTTCCACCGGGTTACGGACCTTCAACCGAGGAAAATCAATTGTTTGAAGTTATTCGTACTTCCGAGCTTTTGTTCGTTCGTGGATTCTCATCGGGCAACGAATCAACAATCGAGGAGAAACCAAAAATAGAAGTTGTTCAAAATCAAAAGGGTAAAGATTTAGATCGTTTATCAATAGTGTATTTTTGATAAATGAAAGTGTTCTAATGGTTCGTATTAAGTTTAGGTGTTGACGAGCGGGAAGGTTTAGTACTCACGATATCAAGGTGTGTAATTTCACACTTATCTCGGGTTAGATGTCATACCGTAGTATTGAGCAAAATCGTAAAAACGACAAAATCGGTACAATACGAAATAATCGGTATTTTGGTGAAATTACATGAAAACGGTTAAAATTGTAAAAATTACGAAAACGTCCTCGATGAGTTAGTTGGAAAAATGTAAATTTTATGTCTCGTATAAATGGGCCAAAAATGTGCTAGATTGTAAAATGGGCCAAAAAGTATGCTAGATAGTTAAATGGGCCGAAATCCCTGATAGATCGTTAAATGGGCCGAAATCCCTGATAGATCGTTAAATGGGCCGAAATCTAAACTAGATCGTTAAATGGGCCGAAATCTCTGCTAGATCGTTAAATGGGCCGAAATCCCTGCTAGATCGTTAAATGGGCCAAAGTTGCTAGATTGTTAAATGGGCTAAATGATATTTTGTATTATGGGCCTTAATAAAAACTTGAAATTTTGAATCACATGTAAATTGGGCCTTTTGCTAAAATTTTCATATGTATATAGACTATTATGCATACATGTTGCATGGGTGGGATTAATGATGAAGAGAAGAAAGGCTGCTGCCAAAATCTAGTTCGGTGGCTCGCCACAAAATAATTAAATGGCTCATTGCCTCTAGTTCGGTGGCTCGCCACAAATATTTTAATGGCTCAATGCCTCTAGTTCGGTGACTTTGTCACAATCTAGTTCGGTGGCTCTGCCACAAATATAAAATGGCTAAATGCCTACGATTGGTGTGTTGGCGGGATGGGTTGACTTGATCCCCACAGGTGTGATGGTTGGTACGGGTGGTGTGTAGCGGATGGAAATTAGGTTTGGGTGGGAAATTTCATTTTGCATGTATCTCATTATTTTATTGCTAAATCTGTTTATGGGCTCAAGCCCAATATTTATGACTTGATGATATGGCCTAGTGGATAGAGTAAGCAAGTTATACACTGAGTTCTGAGTAACTCACACCCTCAAATTTTTCCTTTCAGGTAATGGAAATTGACGTGGACTTGGGCCGAGGATGACTTCGTGGAGGCCATACTACAAACATGGGTTTAAATAAACTTTGAACTTTTAATAAGTACTTTCTTAAATTTGCTATTTTGGGTATGATGTAATAAGGCCTCTATTAATATTTTATGGATTTTATGTGTGGATGGATTTAAATTATGTTTTAGATATTTAATTTGGGCTTATATTTATCTTATAATGTTTTCTTAAAATACTTTGGGTTTTCAAACATATGAAATCCTTTATTTATTTTTATTTTTAAATATTTTGAACTCTTATAAAATTACTTTAAAGTTTTGATAATTAAATATTAAATGATGAGATTTATCAACTAATGTTTCTCAAATACATAAAATTTAAAATTATTTCTCTTGGTTTTATTAAACTCTATTTTCAAAAGGGTTTTGATATACCGATTCACCTAAATTATTGAGATAGTTCGATCTATGTAACAAACCAAATCTCGTCTTATCGTATAGGCCAGGTTTGGGGTGTTACACCACACGGCCTTGTGACGCACTGTAGTTTCGAAAAAAACCTACATATTTCAAATTTTTCTGAGTTCTAATCGATGTTTCGGGTTAGAATCACACACCCGATGATATATCTGATTAGCTACACAAGCCAGAACTCCTGAATCTTACATACGACATTAAATGACGCCTATTAACAACAAAAAATTAAACAGACATCTAACTTAATAATTTCTTTTACTAAAAACCAGTCCCCAAAACTGATATTCGAGCACTTACTTTGCAAAAAAAGCGTCTAAAACAACAACTAATCCACCAGAGGATCCCGAATCCCGCACCCTTCGCCTAATCAAAGACCAAAAAAACATTTAACACAACAAAGAACAAGAATTAAACACCATTACAAATCCTACCATGCTCAAAGAACAAGTTAAATCTCGATATCATAAAATAATATGACGTTACTTACACTTTAATTGGATTACGATCTAACAAACGAACTCCACATAACGATTTCAAATAAAGAACAAGATGACAAAAAGCAAAAAAGCAAAGAGGAAAGAAGGAAAGAAGAAAAGAAAAGAAAAGAAGAAAAGAAACATCAAAAGGGAGTAGGGTAATGGAAGGTAAAGTTGGGTGAGTAAAATTAGGGATATTTTGTTAATTCAAAATAAAATAAAATAATTTGGTAATATCCTAACCCACCAAATTATTCAGAATTCGAATATAGTTCAACTTTGAACACATGGAAAAGAAACAAAAAGAATACCACTTTTGTGCACAACAAGGCTCAAACTCAATACCCCCGAGTAAGCTAAAGCCTTACCATCGAACCAAGAGGGCTTATTCTTTTAATAACTCACAAAATAAAAAACAAACCCTAAGATTCAATTCTAACATAATTATTAATGGGAAAATTCCAAAACAATGGAATCAAACTCAAGACTCAAGACAAACATCCAAAGCAGTTAACCACCATACTAAATCAATTTATTTGACATAATTTAAAAATCCAAACCTAAGAAAAATTGGGGCCTTACATCATCAAATCGAAGATAATATTTGTATAGCATTTGAGGCATTTCATACATGAAGAAACGTTAATGGGGAATAAAAAGGATGATGGCTCTCAAATTGGACCTAAGAAAAGCTTATGTCTGTTTTGAATTGGAATTCCTTCAAGATCTTTTAAGAGAATTTGGGTTTTGCAAATGGTGTTTGATTCAAATTATGGAATATGTTTTTATGGTGAAATTTACGGTGGTTATAAATGAAGAGAGAAAGCCAACTTTCTCCATTAAGAGGCCTCGATGGTTATAAATGGAATGTGTTTCTTATTGAAATTTGTAATGGTTATATTTTAACCTTGAGTAGCATCAAATGGTTGTCAAGATTGTGTTTCTAAATGATGAAATTGATGAGACGATTTATATGGTGCAACCAGAAAACTGTGCCTTGTGATACAAAATTAATAGTTTACAAATTAAATAAATCCATTTATGGGCTTAAACAAACCTCTCTATAATGTTATTATAAATGTCACCAAGTAATTACCTCATTTAGATTTAATATGGCTTTGGTTAATGATTATATACCACAAGTTCAATAGGAGTTAGATTTTGTCTTTGGTTTTATATGTCGATGACATATTGCTTTTCAATAATTAGTTTAGTCTTGATTAATTCCCCAAGAATGATTTTGAGACTAAGGAAATGAAAAAATTCTCTATGCTTCAGTAGTGGAGAGTCTAATGTATGGTCATGTATATTGCTTTCATATATTATGTATATTGTGGGGATGTTGTGTAGATATTTGAGTAATTCGAGTATAGATAGTTGAAAAGCAGGCAAATTTTTCATGTGTTATCTTTAGAAAACAAAACATTACATGTTCACATGTCAGAGGCATGAGAAGTTAGAGATTGTCAAGCATACATAATTTGATTTTGTAGGAATATTAATGCAATTTTTTTGTCATTAGGCTGCAAATTGTGACGATATATAGTAGCGATTTATTCAAATAATGATAGGAGCACATCAAAGTTAATGCACATAGACTTTAAATCCATGGTTGTTAAAGAAAAAATTTAGAGTGGTCAAGTGTCTATGAAGCATATTGAGTCGACTTCAGAATGGCGATTTTCTCACTAAGATACTATCACCCAAGGTTTTTATGAGGACCTTGCTCATATAAGTGTAATGTCATTTTAAGATATTTAGTGTTAGTGGGAGTTCGTAATTTTAAATGATTTTCTATCATAGAAACATTTTTTTATTTCAATTTGAATACTTTGAGGCTTTTTTTTTTTGCAAAATAAAGTTTATTTGGTTTGTTCACACTCGATTTTGGTAATGTTTGATCACACTAAGGTTTAAGGAGGAATAGTTGAAAATAAACATGTTTAGATCACAATGCATGTAATTTTCATGCTACACATCCATACTTGATATATGTCATTTGGTTGTGTTAATATATGTGATCAATGATGGATTTGGTTATGATATATGTAATGAAAGTCATCTTAGTTCTATATTAATATAATTAATGGACGAGATTGCTCAAATACCTTTTGGATATGATAGTAAATTGTTGAGCTCACGAGGCTATATAATGACATGTGGTCCAAGTAAAAGATTGTTGAATTATATAGACGTCACATATATAATAAGAAAAATTACATGTTATTATTTACTATTATCGAATGTTAGCCAAAATTGAAAGTGATCTAAAGGGTTATTGGGCTTTATTTATTAAACAAAGCATAAGTCGAATATGTGTAGATACTTTAGTAACTAATTTCTAATAGATAATGGTCTAATTAGAAATTAAAGTTAACATACAAAAGCTATATATATTAGAATTATGGTCCTAAATAACACATACGTAATTTTTCTAATGTCTCATATTTAGAAAGGAAAGAGAATCACCTCTTCTAAAATACTCGTATTAATTTAGAAGAAAAAATATAAGATTTTGAAGATTTCAATATATTAATGGATTCAAGTATACTTTTGCATCTACTTTTTTACTCTTGATGATCTTACATGATAGATCCGAATTTATTTATTATATCAAATTTTATGGTTCTAACATGCACCCGATTTACTTATATTGAGTGATCCCTAATGAAATAAAAATTAAGGCCTATTTTTCTTTTTTTCTTTTTATATGCTCATAAAACATTAAATAAATTTTTAAAATCTATTTATATGAAATGAATTCTTTAAATTTATGGTTATTGTACAGACTGATATACCAACAATATATTATATACTTTATTTTTCATTTATGATTTTTATTGAAAACATAACGTAAGGAGAGGATACTCCTATTTTGGATGCCAAAATTCCCCACCAGAAAATGATTACAGGGTTAGTTTTTCTCTCTCTTTTTTAGTTAATTATTGGGGTTATTTTTTGAAGGATATAAGTACCCAATGTTTGATTACTTAATCTCGTAATAATTGGATTAATAGAATACAAACGATATTAGAGTCCAACACCACTTACCACCTCTTATTGGACTTGGACTAAATGGTGAATATTTGTGTTGATATAGTGCATAATAAGGGAAGAGAATAATGAGGAGAAATGGAGGTCGGTTCACTTAAAGAGGTTAAGAGTCATAATAGGGTCAAGAAGATATGTTGACCAAGATGTAATTTTAGGGTGTTGGCCATCGATACCTTCTTCCTTGTTCATCAGGTCATTTATAAGAGAGGTCTTTTTATCCATTGGTGTGGGGTAAGCGTTCAATCCCGCTAAATGTGCAAAGGATAATTATGAACCTATATCATGGGACTCATTCTACTATGTTTTCAATCAGTTAAGGGTGTTATGCCTAAATGGGCTCATTATAGCCTTACAGGCGTGTTTCTAATTCATTTTAAATGGGCTCATTTTAACCTTTGAGACTCGAACTTGGTCTCGATCACCCTCGAACACCTAGAATTCATTTTAAAATGTTTTTGATTCATTTTAAATGAATATTGAAATTGTTTTTAATCACTTAGTATTGACATGAGTAATGAATAATTGATGTTCAAAATTGCAATTGGAGTGGAAGTCAATTCGAGTTACTTCAACAACAAATGTTGTACCTTTTATTCGAATCCAACAATCAAGTCTGAGTGTAAGCATATTTTTACCAAAGAAAAAACAACTAATAAACTAACGATAGATATTTATTCTAATAATTAAACCAAGAAAGTATGCAACTAAGTACGGGGTAGGCAATCATCATTGGGTAGGGACTAAGGGCCCAGAATTTGAAGTGGATGTTGAATGCTCGAATATATTAATATCGAAAATACTCATAATTTCAAGTACAAGATATTTTTGAATACCAAATTAATCTTGACGTTTGAAACAAAATTTGCATTTAGTAAAGTTATAAAGTAGTTTTAAATGAATTACAAAAATATGAGATCAAAATAATACTACTATGTCTATACAAAATCAAGACCAGATGTACTTGCAACAAGCTAAAACCTCTGCTTGTATGCTGCGACAGAGGCTTCATCAACTTTACTTTTACTATGTTCACAAAAAGCAATGTATTGTACAGATACAACGTGTGCAGATAATATAGATCACTCCATTCATTTTCATTAAGACACCAAGATCACACATACACACACACACACATCTCCATTCCCTTCTTTGGACCACATATATATTTTACATTTACCAGGAAAACAGAAGTAATTTCTAATTAAAAATCCATAAATATAATTGCTAGTGTAAATAATGACTAAATTTCCCCTGTAGAGTTGATTAAGCTAACCATGAAATGAAGCATAGCTGTTGACCAAAGCCAAGGCATTACTTGTCAAATGAGCGATTGTGACAATCTTGGATCTCACAGCAGTCTTTATACTGCCGTTCATGTTTTTCCCCCCAAACCCGTCGGCGCAGGTGTTCTCATCCGTCAAAGCAGCGCTAACCCATGTCTGTATATCGTTAATCATTAGTCCAAAATTGGAGCCTTTAGTCTGACCCATCTCGCTGATTGACTTTCTCAGCTCATCTATCGTGTCCTCCAATTCCTCCACGCAATCTTGCATGGCGCCCACCTCTGTAGGCTTCAATCCTTGGCTTTTGGCAAGCTTCACCATCATGGCCGAGGTTGACTTGGCGGTTGAAAGGGTCACGTTTAGGGCTGCATGGGCGATGAGCTGGGGGCTCGTTTGGATCATGCTAGCCTGTGTTAAGAGAGATTCGTAACAAAGTTTAGGGTAAGTCGTTGAACTACAAGATGTTCTGATAAACTCAATGCTCGTTTTAGGGGCAATTTGCCTACCAGCTGAACTTATATTTGTCAAGGAACTAAAGGCGACAAGAATGAGAAGGAATCCAAAAGAATTATAAGAGAATGTGCTTGCCATATCTCTTGCTCTTTACTTATTTCTATTTTTTGTTTTTTGTTTCCAAAGAAAAATGAGAGCAACTGGAATGATGAAAATGGTGGAGGCAAAGGCCTGCGATTTATAGGGAAAATGTTACCGCATGTGCATGGGCGTAATTCTCGCATACGTGATGTAATTGGTCCTAACTAGGCCTTAAGGGCTAAGCCTTATTGGAATAATTAGGGACAAGTTGTGTTCACGAGGTAACACAAATCGGTTACAGTTGAAAAAAAGAAAATGGATACGATATGGCCCTTTGCCTTTTAGCTAGATATTTTAAAACAAATCTGACAAAATTCTGTCGGCTGCGCGGTTGGATTTTAAGATTCATTTTCTTTTAAAAATATAGAATGGTTTATTGAATGAATCAAATAAATTACCCATCAAATTTTCTAGATTCAAGGGTGTATACTTTTTCAAAAAAAAAATTTTACACTTTCAAAATATATAAAAAACTTAATTTTTTAAAAAATAAGTAAACCCTGCTTTTATTTTACACTTAATTAGTTCCTTAAACTTTTAAAATACATAAAAAAAACCTTTAAAACTTTTTTAAAAAAGTAATAAAATCTTTTTCTTTTTCACTCAATTGGATACTTCAACTATCTCTAATTTTTTTAGTTAAAAGTCACCACGTATCACAACCACAACATGATATGTAACAAAAAAGATAAAAATAAAAATCAATGAAAGTTATAAAATTATTAAATTTTATTTAAAAACATTGAAAAATTAGAAAAATTATAAAATCGTAAAAGAATTTATAAAGAATTTTAAAATTTTATAAAATTGTAAAAATTTGTAAAATATATAGAAATATAGAAAAAATATAAAATTTTATAAAGTCGTAAGAAAATTATAAAAATATAAAGAAATATGAAATTCATAAAAATATATAAAAATTATCATACTAAAAAGCGTGTCACGTCATGTTGCGATATATGATAACTTTAATTAAAAAACTAGGAGTTGTTATCTTTAACGTTAAAAGTTAATAGTTAAAGGCTTTTTTATACATTTTATAATTTTATGGTATTTATAAAATAATTCTAATTTTAATAAATTCTAAATATTTTTATTAAAATTAAAGATTTTTATAAAATTTATTGATTTTATTTTTATAATTTTTTGTCACATGTCACACCTTGTTTGTTACACTAAATGACTTTAACTAAAAAGATTAGGGTAATTAAATTTAACGATCAACTATTAAAGTCAACAGTCAAAGAGTGTTTTTGAGGCATTTAACAGTTTAAGTACCCAATTGAGTGCCAAAAAAAAATCAGGGACTTAATTACTTTTTTGAAAAGTTTAAGGATATTTTGATACATTTTGAAAGTTTAAATATACAATTGAGTGCAGACAATAAAAATAGACTTAATTACTTTTTTGAAAAATATAAAGACTTTTTAAACCCTTAAATAATATTCTATTATGTTAAATATCCGAATTTACTATGTTCAAAATTTTAAAACAACATATAAAAAATCAAATAGTGAAACTAATAAAACGAATTCGATATTAAACCATTCATATGGAATATTCCCATTGTAAGTTACTACTGTTGAATATTTTTATTGTGTTGATATCATAAAATAGGCTTTTTATAAAATTAACTTAAAATGTTAATTAATTATTTAAATGATTTATTTTTTGAAAAAATTTGAAAATAACCTAAAATTTATAGTAAAAGTTGGTGGAGCTAAAATATTTGACGCCACCAACATGTCACGTCAATAATCGAGATAAAAATAATTTTTAGTTAAACTATATAGAATAACTCACCTATATAAATATTAGAAAAATACTACAATTTACAAAAAAAAAAAATTTAAGCAAATTTACTTTTTGGTTGAGCCAAATAATTTGGCTCCAATAAATTCCTATTCTACTGCCTATTCTGCTTTTCCTGTTTTTTATTATTTGTTTTTCATTTTTCCTTTTTCTGCTTTTTTCTGCCTATTCATTTTTTTATTTTTCCCCAAATAAAATATTATGTTCTAAATTTTAAATATAATTTAAAAATGTTTGAATATCTTTAAAATAATTTTAAAATAATAATATTTAAAATTATATTTAAAATTTTAAAATAATTTTTAAAAATTTAAAATATAAAATAAAAATATTATAAAATATATAATAAATTTGAAATGTCATATCTTTAAAAATAATATGTTTTAAATGTTATATAATATTAAAATATATATTTAAAATTAAAAATAATATTTAAATTAAAAATATATTTAAAAATAATTAAAATTTAAAAAATTTAAAATATACATTTAAAATATTATAAAAATAATAATAAACAAACAAATAAAAAAATCAGAAAAGGAAAAATGAAAACAAATAATAAAAAGGAAAAGATAATAGGTATTGAAATGTGACGCCAAATTATTTAACTCTACAGAAAAAATAGTTAAAACCCTTTTATTTTTTCAAAAATCGCAGATTTCCTTAATATTTATGTAAGTAATGTCATTTTAAATGGCTCTATTAAAAATTAATTTTTTATCTTAATTGTTAACGTTACATGTTGGTGATGCTAAACACTTTAACAGCATAAATTTTATTGTAGATTTTAGGTTATTTTTATATTTTATAAAATAAATTATTTAAATAATTAATTAATTTTTAAAGTTAATTTTATAAAAAACCGAAAAAAAATATCTGCAGCAGTCACAGTTTTAGAATGACCAATAAATTAATATATGTCATAAACAAAGAATTCCAATTGGCCCAGTTTTCCTTGTCAAATGGCAAATCAAGTGGGAGAAAGCTCAACGCTGGCATCAGTAAAAAGGCAAATTATTATCAATGTATTGGAATTGAAAGATCGCAACATTTAACCTTCAAAGCATGAGTGTGGGGTTTAGGGCTGGTTGACAATATTTTTGAGAATTATTTTTGGTAAGATTTTCGTAAGTCTTTGAAAAATTTAAGATTTGGCATTCATGTCAAAAGTCTTTTTTGGTAAGAAATGTCTATTTTAGATATGATATTATAAAGAACAAATATGTATTTAAATAATGTTCAAATTAGTTAATATTATGATATTTTAACAAAAATATAAAAATAATTTATTATAATTTATTATTAATATTTTAATAAATAATATTAATTTTAAATATTTTTGAAGAATTAATATTAATTATTTATTAAATTTAATTAGAATATATAATAATATTAAAATATTTAAATATAATAATTAAATATTTGTAATTAGATATTGACACAATTGTATTATTTTAAAAATTATTTTTTAATTTTAATGCTTTTAACACATTTTGTAAAATTAATATTAGATATTAACATAACATAGAAAACATAAACGTAAGAAATTAAAATATTACATATATTGGGATTAAAGTTTCAAAAGGGATAATATTTATATACCAAATATAAATACTAAAAATTTACAATAGCATTAAACCTGAATTCATTAAACTAGAAGCTATAGCATCTCTTGTTAATTTCATTTCAAAACCACTTAAATTGCTTGATTCACCGTCATCATCACCACCATCATCGTGCCATCATCATCATCACTTTCTCGACCATGCGCATTTTCGAATCAATAGTATTCTCATATGCCCGATTAATATCTTCGTATTCCATAGAATCGCATCATTTCAACCGACATGTTTTGGATAAAATTGTGTATCGTCATTGTAGCAACAACAATCATCGCTTGCTTTTCAAAACTATAACTTGGCATATCCCTTAAAATGGCCCATTTTTTCAAAACACCAAAAGTTCGTTCAATCACACTACGTAATGATGAATGTGAATGATTGAATATCTCTTCTTTACCGGATCTCTTGGTCTACCTCTACGAAAGTCCGGTAAATGATATCACGACCTCTATATGGTCCAAGATAACCTTTCATTTGAGGATATCCGAATCAACAAGATAATATTTTCCTACATGTCATAATATAACAAACAATTAGTTCAATAATTTTTAATAAAATTATCAATTAAAGAACTTATACTTTATTTTTTAAAAAATCACATATAAATAAAATATCTAACCATTTGGTGGGTGCGAAAATTTGTATTTTGGATCTCGAATTGCATCAAGAAATATTCTAGTGTCATGTGCCGATCCTTCCCATCCAATGATGACAAATGTGAAACACATATTAAAATCACATACGCCATAACATTTTGAATAGGATACCTTTTCTTCCAATATAGGAATTTGTTCACTTGGTGGAAGAATAGCGCAATATGAGTACCATCAATTGCACATTGCAATCCTGAACAAATAATCATATTAGTCTAGTGCATATTTTAGTCAACCAAAATATTAAAAATATAATAAGATAAAATTAAATTTTAACCTTAAAATGCGGCATATATCTAGAATCATTACGTATTTGTTGGGTATTGAGCTAAAAAAGGATCTTGGTGCAATTAGATCGGTGGCCATCCTTGAAACTTTCTCAAGCACAATTGCAAAGTATCGACTTATTGTTGATCCGCACCATTGAAATCTTTCTCGACATTGGAAAACTTTTGCACTTGCATCCAAGATGTATAAAAAAATTCGAACATTTCAGTAGAAGATATGTGTCTTGAAGTTTGCAAGTTGTATCTTGTCTCCAAAACTCTCAACAAACTTGTGAATACCATTTTAGACATCCTAAAATTAATCATACAACGTGATTCGTGACCGTCAAGGATCTCTGTAACACCCCAAACCCGGTCAACACCCCATGACCGAATCTAGCATGTTACAGGAAGAATATTTTGAGGAGATCAGGCTATCGAATAAAGTCTTGAGAAAGATTCCTTGTTTTTTCTTTACTTTTGTAGAAAACAGTTGCATGATAAGCTAAAAGCCGATTAGTTGACTTTGGAAACCCGGAAGTAGATCCTTAAAGATTAAGTTGTCGGTTTTAGGTTAGAAAATATTTACGACATATTTTTTTCTTTTGAAAAACAATCCCTAATGATTCTTTAATTATTGGAAAGCAGTTGAGTTGAGTGAGAAAAAGCTTAAGTTTGGAAAAACCATTTGAGTTGTAGTTTCTTTCAATTATAACGTGATACTCGATGGTAAAATTTAAAACATGTCATTTTGTAGTTTAGAAAACCTTACTATTCCTATTTTATCGAATGTTAACCCAATAATTTATTAAGTCAGGTTTGAAATCAAGTCCAACCACGTATATAATCAAGACATAATTTAAAAAGGCCTTTATACAACCCAAAAATCAAAATAAACCCAAATTTAATAAAAACAGAGTACCAGAAGCAAATCCGTGGAACTGAAATTTATTCATGGCATGGCCCCCCTCGAGTCCACCCAGCTCCTCTTCCGCGATCTAAGTCTCACCTGAAATGTTAAGGGAGAGAGAGTGAGTCACCAAGACTCAGTGTATAATTCCTCCTCCCAAATAATGCAACATACTTACACACACCATAACCAAGCAATATATATAGTGTAACATCCTGATAATTAGGGGTTATGCATCTTTACTTAATTGAATGATGTTGCATGCTTAAATATGTTTGAGAGTATTTTGGAAGTTATTTTGAACTTCATTAATTAAGTGAATGCTTAGTGAAACTTTTAATTTCTAATAATTAAGATGGAGCTAAGCATGTTAGGCTTTAAGAAATAATGACAAGAGGTTTTAAGCATAAGATGAGTAATTGGCAAGGTGGTTAGGATGCATGGATGAGTGCTTGAGGGAGAGGTTGAATCCCTAGCTAGCAAATGGGAGGATTTTATTTTGTTTCCTTCCCTATAGTGTCGGCCAAGACTCTTCTAGAATGGATGAGCATCTTTTTAATTTTGGCTATTTGACCATATGAATAAGGTAAGCAAGAAGATATGGCATGGAATCATGAAAGGATGATAATATGAGGGGGACAAAAGGCTTGAAGTAAGGGCATTGTCTTGGAAACTTTCTTATGGTCATTTGACCATGAATCTAGTCGGTTTTAGGGGCTAAAGGGGATGGTTAATGGTGATAGCAAATTAAGGGTTGATGGGGAAGAAACAAGGAGGAAAAGGGGATAATGTTGGCATAGGTTGGCGAATTTTGCTTTGCCATTAGGGGAAAGTTGGCCAAAAAGTCTTGCATTTTTGTGCATCTTTTCTCAATTCTCCAAGAGCTCTCCTCCTAGCCGAATTTTGCTATTGTCATTAGGTAAAGTTTTACTTTGTTTTGGTTCTCATTTTGACCATTTTGGTTAAAATTCCTTTTCTCTCAAATTGTGGTCTTCTTTAGTCATAAGCATCAAAAGATTGGAAAACATTTTTCTTCTTTTCTTTTTCTCTCATTGCCGAAACTACCAAAGTGCAAAGAACTATTTTCTTTTTTAATTTCTTCCTCTTGGCCGAATGTGCATAGGTCCCTAAACCTATCTCTTTTCTTTTGGAATCATCTTCATCATCATCTTTTATTCTTCTTCTATTTCTCTCTTCTTTCAATTTCATTTTCTTTCTTCTTCACTCTCAACCGAAACTATTTTCTACCAACATCAAAATCAACATACTTTCCTTCTCTTTTGTCAAACCAAATCACCTTTCTTTTTCATCTAAATCTTTCTTTTCTTTTATTGAAAATCGAAACCATTTTAGTCATAAACCACTATCTTTTTCTCTTTTCTTTTTGTTCAAGCCGAATCATCATTTTTTTTTTCTCTTCTTTTGTTCAAGGCCGAATATTCAAAGTGATCAAGTAAGGTTTTGTCAATTGTTTTCTTTATTTCTTTTTACTATAGTTGATTTAGAAAACATAAATCCTCTTATTTTTCTCTCTTAGGCCGAATCCTTGGAAAGGATTTTTAAGGATCTTTGTTGAAGCCAACTTTTAAGAAGTGATCTTTCGAAATCATCCAAGGTAAGGATTATTAATTTCGATCGTATCAATCCTTTTAGAATGGATCACTAATCAACTTTATTTTTAGGGGTGATTTGAGACTAACAAGATAGGTAAGAAAAGAGCAGTACGGAGTGTTTGGAAGAGAGGAGGCTTTGTTTACCATCGAACTTCAAAAGAAAGGTCAGTATCGGCGGTAAGAGATTTTCCACCGGGTTGTGGACCTCTCGCTAACGAAGATCGGTTATTTGAAGTAGTACGCATAACCGAACCACTTTACGTTGGTGGGATATTAGCGGTTTTGATCCATCTAGCGGAGAAAACCACAAATAATCGTTGTTCGAGAATCGAGAGTAAGGATTTAGATCTTTCGTCAATAAATATAGTTTTATTAGTAATAGTATATTCTAACCAAGTGTGATAATTAACTAGGTGTTGGCGAGCGAGAGAGTATCATTCTCACAGTCATAAGGTGTGTAACCTTACAATAAAAACTCATAGATCTATTTTTATATGTGATTTTATGACAATGTGTTTGATAATGATTTTGGATACCATTCAGTGGTATACGATATTCGTGTATGTTTACCCAAGATTTCGTTAATTTTGCTATATGCATAAAATGTGAAATAAGTATGATTATATTATGATTTTGGGGTAAATGGCATGAAAACTAAATGATATGTATGTGCATGGGCATATGGGTATATTTGATAAAGGGAAGTATTCGGTGGTTTTACCACAATATCCGTGACTTCGGTCACATATTTGAAATCCGGTGACTTCGGTCACATATGTGAATCTGGTGACTTGGTCACATATTTGAAATCTGGTGACTTGGTCACAATTTTGTCCGTGGCCTTACCACAAAATTATAAGGCGATGTGCATGTTGATCGTAAGAATCGCCCGATGGTGTGTAGTGGATGGAGGGTCGATTTAGTAATCCCCAATTGTGTTGGTTAGTACGGGTGGTGTGTAGCGGATGGATATTAGGTGGGCCAGTTTGCATTTCATTATTTGTACATATCCATGTGATTTAAATAATTATTATTTAATCTGCTATGAAAATGGGCTTTTGGGCTTAATATGAGCTAAATGGGCCTATGACCATATGTGTAATTATTGGGCTTTAAGGCATATGATCAAATGGGCTTTTTAATGTATGTGTTACACATTGAGTTTATAACTCACCCATTTTTGTGGGATAACTTTTCGATGATTCAGTAGTGCGATGGATCGGGTTAATAAGGACTCGTGGTGGCCAATGCTCATATCAAGTATTTTGAAGATTTTCCAATTTAAACTTATTAAATTTTATTACTTAGACTTTATTATAGGTTGCTATTTTTGTAATAAGGCCACTATAAATTGTTTTAATTTTTATGTTTGGACTTTTATTTTGCCATGAACAAATATCTATTAAATAACTAAATGGTTTTTCGATAAATAATTTAAAAATGTTTTTGTATATATATGTTTTAAAGTAAATTCCTTAAATTTGGTTTTCTTTTAATTTATTAATTCCTTCTAAAATAATATTTTAAAATACATAAATTTACTATACAATTTGATTTCAACCTAATATATTAAGTTAAATCTTTTTCTACAAAATCATCAAGTTTTTCTTAAATAAAATGAGAATTTGCTAAAGTTAGATTCGAGGAACATATCAAATCCGGTTAGGCTTTTTGGGCCGGGTTTGGGGTGTTTCATATACTGCACCCAACCCTAGCCATCCATAACTCCGTTTCTACCCCATGTGGTACCAAACCACTGGTGGTGCCCAACCACTGGTGACCCAAAGTCACGATATCCAATATTGTGGTGCCAAACCACTGGTGACCCAAAGTCACGAATAATCCATCTGTGGGGCCAACCCACGTGTGATACCAAATCACTGGCGACGATCCCGTAATATCAACTGTGAGGCCAACCCACTGTGGTGCTAAGCCACTGGGACAAGTCGCTATGAGGTGCCAAACCTCTGGTGACCCAAAGTCACGAAATCTCAATATCCAGGTGTGGGGCCAACCCACGTATGATACCAAATCACTGGCGACGATCCCGATATGTCAACTGTGGGGCCAACCCACTGTGGTGCTAAGCCACTGGGACAAGTCACTATGAGGTGCCAAACCTCTAGTGACCCAAAGTCACGAAATCTCAATATCCAGGTGTAGGGCCAACCCACGTGTGATACCAAATCACTGGCGACGATCCCGATATATCAACTGTGGGGCCAACCCACTGTGGTGCTAAGCCACTGGGACAAGTCGCTATGAGGTGCCAAACCTCTGGTGTCCCAAAGACACGGATATCATCTTCCCCCTCCTCTCATATCACCTGACATCATGCCATACTCATGTAACTCATGCAAATCATGCAAATCATGTCAACATGCTTTGTTTTGCAACTCATAACACATATATGTCATAAATCATGATAACATATATTGAATAATGTAACTCATATCGAAACGGACTTACCCAAATCCACATACCCATAGGTATCGTATCAACTTCCATCTTGTTTTCGCTTTTATTAATATCAGTTATTAAAATATATTACTAAGTAATAGAGTGTGTAAGCTACACACCGCTATAACTGAAGCCCTAAATCCCAAAGAGTCGATCTACCACACTAGGTCCCTTGCTCCTACATTCTACCATTACTAAGGTTAGCAACATAAGCCATTCGCCAAACCAAATAACCCGAAAGGGTTAACGCTGAAACCCGAGACCTTACCTAGACGCCTTGAATACTAGCCACCACACGCTATGTGAATCGCTTCACTCCCCTACAACCCAGTAATCCAAAACACCCACATCAAAACCTTGCTTTTGAATACTTAAAGAACGGTGAACTTGAAATAGATTCTTACCACTGCACTTACCAAACTGATTATCAGTGATTAGAGGCTTGGATCGATTGTTCCAAAATCTCGGAGGCCCTACAATAAATCGGTTCCAACAAAAAGGTAATTAACACCCTTGCTATGAAATGCCGAAATCGGCTCTTACCCTTATAAAAGTCGATAGAGAAAAAGAGAGAAGGAGAAATAGGCATTCGGCCTTGAGCACTTACCTTCCTAAAAAAAATCGATTGGAGAAAGATTAGAAGGGATCACCCTTGCTTGAGATTCGGCCTAAACCTAAACAAGGAGATTCAGCTAGGATAACAAAAGGAGAAAGAGATTCGACTAGAGTCTTGAGAGTTGAAACAAATGAGATGTGGTTAAAGAAGAAAGAAGAAACCGCAAAGTAGATTAGAAGTGGGAGAGGAAGATTCATTAGGAAGACAAAGTAAATTTCAAGACAAGAGTTTTAAGAAAGAAAGAAATTAACAACATGAGAGGAAGAAGATGACTATATTCGACCTAGCATAAATGGAAAAAAACAAAGAGAGTTGGAAGGGTAAATGGTTCGGCCAAATAGCAAGAAAAAGAAAAGAAGCAAAACAAAAATAACACTTAGGAATTCAAGAGAGCATTCGGCTAGGTGTTGCAACAAAAGAATTTCGACTTTTGGTATACTAAACAAGGCTGACCGAAAATGCACTCTAACACCTAAGGAGGTTTCGGCATTCCCCTCTACTCACCTTTCCAAAACCCGCCACTCCTCTCATGAGGAGTTCAAAATTTGGCCACTTTCTAAAAATGCTCCTGGCCACTAATTCAAACGAATTTGACTTAATCAAATTCCTACTTTTCCTCTCTGCCAATCATTTGAATAATTTGACTCAGTCCATCCTACTAGGCAGAGTTTGAACTGCACACAACTCCTCCCATCCCCATCACAAAATAGAAAGCAAAAGGTGGGATTTTCACGCTCGAACTTGAGACCTCCTTCTCCGCAAGCGGCGTCAATCACAGGCTCTAAGTGGCGCCTTGCCACCTTACCAAGCCCCCAACTTGTGCTAAAACCCCTTGAATTACTTATAACCCTTAGCCCCTTCACTCCTTTCACTTAAAGCTTTAAAACAAAATTTTCCTACTACTCGGGCTTGTTCTAGCTTACAACTAAGTCTCAAACATCACAAATAATTACACCACGGTCAAACACAAGCAAAACAATTCAATTAAACTACCCCATCTCGGGATATTATAGTTCTACCTCTTAAAAATAATTTCTACTCGAAATTACCCGATCAAAAGAGTTGAGGGTATCATTGTCTTATCACGCCCTTCCGCTCCCACGTAGCTTCTTCCACGCCATGGTTTCGCCACAACACCTTCACTAAAGGAACTGACTTCTTACGTAAAACTTTCACATCCCGATCTAGAATTTGCACTGGTTCCTCCTTCATGGTCAAATTCGGATTCACCTCGATCTCTTCTACTACTATGACATGCGATGGATCTGAATGATAACGTCTAAGCATGGTAACGTGGAATACATCGTGAATCTGTCTTAACTCTGCTGGCAACTCAAGCTGGTAAGCTACTGGTCCCACTCGTCTTAGTACCTTATACGGCCCGATGAACCTTGGACTTAACTTGCCTTTTCTTCCGAACCTCAAAACCTTCTTCCATGGCGAGACCTTCAGAAAAACCTTATCACCCACAGCAAACTCTATATCCCTCCGCTTGAGATCAGCATAAGACTTCTTCCTGTCCGAAGCTTCCTTCAATCGAGTCTAAATCAACTTAACCTTGTCTTCAGTTTCTGCAACCAACTTTGGCCCCAACACCTGCCGTTCACTCAACTCCGTCCAACATGTAGGTGAGCGACACTTCCTACCATACAACACCTCATATGGTGCCATCTTTATGCTTGCTTGGTAACTATTGTTATAGGCGAACTCGCCTAATGGCGTAAACTCTTCCCGCCTACCTCAAGTCCGTAACACAACCTCTCAACATGTCCTCTAAAATCAGATAACCCTTTTCGACCGCCTCACGACCGTGGATGGAATGTCAGATCAAATCCAAGCTGCACTCAAAGCCTGATGCAACGCTCTCCAAAACCTTGACGTAAATCTGGGATCCCTATCCGAGATGATCGATACTGGCACACCATGCAACCTCACTATCTCTGACACATACAGCTTAGCTAACTTCTGGAGTGAGTAATCAACCCTTACCGGTATGAAGTGAGCTGACTTAGTCAGACGATCCACAATCACCCAAACTGAGTCCTTCTTGTTAGGCGTAAGAGGTAATCCACTAACGAAATCCATAGTGATCCTTTCCCACTTCCACTGTGGAATCTTCACTGGTCAAGCAACCTCGACGCAAGAATCGATGTTCGCCTTGACCGCCGACATGTTAGACACCTACCCACAAACTCGTTATTTCGCTTCACCTTGGCCACCAAAATCGCTCCCTTAGATCCCGATACATCTTGCTACCTCCGGGATGCATAGCGATGGGTCGCTATGCGATCCTCAAGAATCTTCGCTTAGCTCGATGTCCTTCTAAGATACAAGCTCTCCCTTGAAACACAAAGACTTCATCACTAGACAAATCAGAACCCTCCAAACCACTATCCGTGACTTGCAACCTCTGCAAGGCCAAAACCTCATCCCCTAACTGCTTTCTCTCGATCCGCTTCAACCCAAGTTGGCTTAACCTGCAATTCTACTAGAATACTTCCGTCGTCGTACAAACTCAGATGGGCGAACATCGCTCTTAAGTCCAATACAACCTTACGGCTCAACGCGTCTGCCACCACGTTAGCCTTGCCCAGATGATACTCAATTGAACAGTCATAGTCCTTTAGCAGCTCAATCCATCTGCGCTGCCTCAAGTTCAAATCCTTCTGAGTCAAAAGGTACTTCAGGCTCTTGTGATCTATGTAGACTATTGACTTCTCTCCGTACAAGTAGTGCCTCCAGATTTTTAAGGCGAAGACTACTGCCGCTAACTCCAAGTCGTGCGTCAGATAATTAACTTCATGCGGTCTCAACTGTCGAGATGCATAGGCCACTACATTCCCTCCTTGCATCAGCACATATCCCAAACCCGTATATGATGCATCGCAATATACCGTGTATTCCTTTCCTGCCTCAGGTTGAATCAAAATCGGAGGTTCAGTCAAGATCTTCTTTAGCTTGTCGAAACTCTCTTGCTGCTTCCCAGTCCACACAAACGGAACTCCTTTTCTTAACAACTTGGTCATCGGTGCTGCAATCAACGAAAATCCCTCTATGAACCTTTGGTAATACCCTGCTAAGCCCAGAAAACTCTGAATCTCAACCACTGACTTAGGCGGCTTCCACTCCAATACTGCCTCAATCTTTCGAGGGTCCACTCTAATCCCCTCAGCTGACACTACATGACCCAAGAAAGTCACCTCCCTAAGCCAGAACTCGCACTTACTAAACTTAGCATATAGCTGCTTTTCCCTCAGAATCTGCAATACTACCCGCAAATGCGCGTCATGCTCCTCCTCAGACTTTGAATATACCAAGATGTCGCCTATGAATACCACGATTTAACCGGTCTAAATATCGTTGAATACCCTATTCATCATGTCCATGAATCTTTGCCGCTGTTAGTCAACCCAAACGGCATTACCAGAAACTCATAGTGCCCATACCGAGTACGAAATGCCGTCTTGTGGATATCAACCTCCTTCACCTTTAACTGGTGATACCCAGACCTTAAATCGATCTTCGAGAATACCGATGCACCCTTCAGCTGATCAAACAAGTCGTCTATCCTCGGTAACGGATACTTGTTTTTCATTGTCAGCTTATTCAACTGGCGGTAGTCTATACACAGCCGCATTGTACCATCTTTTTTCTTGACAAAGAGTACTGGCGCACCCCAAGGTGAAACACTTGGCCTGATAAAGCCTCTGCCCAACAACTCCTGAATCTGAGCCTTTAATTCCACTAACTCCTTTGGCGCTATCCTATACGGAGTGATAGACACTGGCGCAGTCCTCGGTAACAAGTCTATGCCGAATTCCACCTCACGATTCGGCGGTAGTCCCGGAAGCTCCTCTGGAAACACATCAATAAATTCCTTTACTGTTCGGACATTTCCTACAGCAGACTCCTTAGCCTCTAAGGCACACACATGAACCATAAATGCTTCACAGCTCTTTCTAACCATCTTCTCAGCCTTCAAAGTAGATACCACGTTGGATAGGTAATCTCTTCTATTGCCTATCATGACCACCTCATCACTCTCAGCCATTTTTAGAACCATGCGCTTAGTCACAAGAATCCAACCTTGCCTGGTACTTAACCAACCAGTCCATCCCAAGAATCGTGTCGAACTCACCAAACGGCAGCTCCATCGATCAAGAACAAACACTATCCCTTGGAGTTCTAGGGTACGCCTCTATCTGACTTATTTACAACTACAGAGTGACCTGAGGGCTAATTACTATCATCCGCCTGAAGTAGTCTCAAAGTCTAAATTCATGGTCTCTACTATGTTACTAGCAACGATGAATGCGTTAAACCTACATCAATCAAGGCAAGATATGGAAAATCAAGATCAAGAACGCATCGATTATGATGTTCGGATATCGTCGCCTCCTCTCGACGCCACAGATATACTAACCCAGCCGCCTAGCCTCAGTCTTGCCAGATCTTCGCCCAAAGGTTCATGCCCCGACCGTAACCATTACCACCTCTACCATTACCACGACCTTCCGCGACGGGCGGTCCTCAATTTTCGAATCGAGTACTACCGACCTCGATCAATCTCGCCAACTTACGCGACAATTCCTCACATGATGATCCAAATAACCACACTCAAAACATCCTTTCCCACCGGTCCAACATCCTCTCCAATGAGATTTTCCACAATGGTTACATCTTTGTGTTGGTCCTTGATTAGCAAAGAACAGATCTACGGATCGATTTGGCCCATTATGTCTAGCCCTCTTTGAGAATTTCTAGCCGACCAGATGACCCCAAACTTCTTATGTATGTCATTTCATCCATATTACGCCTCACGTAATCTTTAACCCTTCGCTACCTTAGCCTTTTCTACCGTAATAAAGAACTCACGCCTCTGTTGTGGGCAATCAAGAACCTCACCATCCCTCGAGCCATCCTCAAATCGGACATACTGCATTCGTGTTCGAGAGCCACGATGTCTCTAGCGCATCGACTCAAATTTTAAGAAATCACTCATATTACGACTGGACTTGCTCCTCGAACCAAATTTCTAAATGCCTTCCGCTATGATCGATATAGCTAGATCCAATGTACTTTTTCCGATATGCGGCCTTAAAATAATCCCAAGTAAGATCTTCCATTGTAGCACTATCCCTGACCGTGAGCCACCATCGGTATGACTCATCCCAAGAAGTTTAAACTATCCCTTCACTTTTCCTCGCCAATAAGTCTAAATCGTCCATGGTCCGCCTGTCAGCCTCCAATAATACTCAAGTCTTTGAGCCACACCAAACACCCCAAATACTTTACCCTATTCGCCGAGTCGCCAGATACCGATTTCCAAACTCCTGCGCCACCACCTACTCCACTACTTTTTCAGAACTCGCAAAGATCGTCATGACATCAAGTCCTCCCCCTCCGCTCCTCAAACTCACCACTGCAGCTTAGTGGTGGTACCCCAGATCTCATTCTCTCACCCTCGACCGACCTCACCGGGTTTAGAAACTACCATCCTACCCGACCACGCCCACGACCACGCTCACCCCGAGTACTCATGACTAAAATCTCGACTTATCCGATTTAGAAGTTTTATGCATTAGTAATTATTCCAATCGCTTAAAAGCACGCCTTATGAATATTTCGATTAAGAGAGTCTTGTTTTCGCAATTCATGAGTCCTATCGGTTCAGGTTTCTAGAGTAGTCCACTATTGCTAACCATTCAATCTCATCACAACCAAACATCACAAGGAACAGTAGAGGTACTTACCTGGGTGGATTGGTGCCGGAGACTCGGAGCCATGCCTTTCAAACCATATATTTTAAACAAAAACACTTAAAACTAACATTTAAAACATTTTGGCCTCGGGCCCATAGCCGAGCCTTTAAACTTGGCTCAGATACCACATTTGTAACACCCCAAACTCGGTCAACACCCCATGACCGAATCTAGCATGTTACAAGAAGAATATTTTGAGGAGATCAGGCTATCAAATAAAGTCTTGAGAAAGATTCCTTGTTGTTTCTTTACTTTTGTAGAAAACAGTTACATGATGAGCTAAAAGCCGATTAGTTGACTTTGAAAACCCGAAAGTAGATCCTTAAAGATTAAGTTGTCGGTTTTAGGTTAGAAAATATTTACGACATATTTTTTTTTTGAAAAACAATCCTAATGATTCTTTAATTATTGGAAACCAGTTGAGTTGAGTGAGAAAAAGCTTAAGTTTGGAAAAACCATTTGAGTTGTAGTTTTTCAATTATAACGTGATACCCGATGGTAAAATTTAAAACATGTCGCTTTGTAGTTTAGAAAACCTTACTATTCCTATTTTATCGAATGTTAACCCAATAATTTATTAAGTCGGGTTTGAAATCAAGTCCAACCACGATATAATCAAGGCATAATTTAAAAGGCCTTTATACAACCCAAAAAATCAAAATAAACCCAAATTTAATAAAACAGAGTACCGTAAGCAAATCCGTGGAACTGAAATTTATTCATGGCATGGCCCCCTCGAGTCCACTCCTACCCTCTTCTTACGATCTAAGTCTCAACGAAATGATAAGGAGAGAGAGTGAGTCACCAAGACTCAGTATAATTCCTCCTCCCGAATAATGCAACATACTTACACACACCATGACCAAGCAATATATATAATACACCCAACCCTAGCCATCCATAACTCCGCTTCTACCCCTGTGGTACCAAACCACCGGTGGTGCTCAACCACCGTGACCCAAAGTCACGATATCCAATATTGTGGTGCCAAACCACCGTTCCCAAAGTCACGAATAATCCATCTATGGGGCCAACCCACGGTGATACCAAATCACCGGCCGACGATCCCAGAATATCAATCATGGGCCAACCCATCGTGGTGCTAAGCCACGGACAAGTCGCTATGAGGTGCCAAACCTCGTGACCCAAAGTCACGAAATCTCAATATCCGGTGTGGGGCCAACCCACGTGTGATACCAAATCACCGCCACGATCTCGATATGTCAATCTGTGGGGCCAACCCATCGTGGTGCTAAGCCACTAGGACAAGTCGCCATGAGGTGCTAAACCTCGGTGACCCAAAGTCACGAAATCTCAATATCCGGTGTGGGGCCAACCCACGTGTGATACCAAATCATCCGCGACGATCCCGATATGTCAACTGTGGGGCCAACCCATCAGTAGTGCTAAGCCATCGACAAGTCACTATGAGGTGCCAAACCTCTGGTGTCCCAAAGACACAGATATCATCTTCCCCCTCCTCTCATATCACCCGACATCATGCCATACTCATGTAACTCATGCAAATCATGCAAATCATGCAAATCATGTCAACATGCTTTGTCTTGCAACTCATAACACATATATGTCATAAATCATGATAACATATATTAAATAATGTAACTCATATCAAACGGACTTACTCGAATCCGCACATACCCATAGGTATCGATCAACTTCCATACTGCTTTCGCTTTTATTAATATCGAGTTATTAAAATATATTACTAGTAATAGAGTGTAAGCTACACACCGCTATAACTAAGCCCTAAATCCCAAAGAGTCGATCTACCATACTAGGTCCCTTGCTCCTACATTCTACCATTACTAAGGTTAGCAACATAAGCCATTCGGCCAAACCAAATAACCCGAAAGGGTTAACGCTGAAACCCGAGACCTTACCTAGACGCCTTGAATACTAGCCACCACACGCTATGTGAATCTACTTCACTCCCTACAATCGGCAATCCAAAACACCCACATCAAAACCTTCACTTTTGAATACTTAAAGAACGGTGAAATTGAAATAGATTCTTACCATCGCACTTACTAAACCGATTATCGAGATTAGAGGCTTGGATCGATTGTTCCAAAATCCTGAGGCCCTACAATAAATCGGTTCCAACAAAAGGTAATTAACACCCTTGCTATGAAATGTCAAATCGGCCTTACCCTTATAAAAGTCGATAGAGAAAAGAGAGAAGGAGAAATAGGCATTCGCCTTGAGCACTTACCTTCCTAAAAAAATCGATTGAGAAAGATTAGAAGGATCACCCTTGCTTGAGATTCTACCTAAAACTAAACAAGGAGATTCGGCTAGGATAACAAAAGGAGAAAGAGATTCGACTAGAGTCTTGAGATTTGAAACAAATGAGATGTGGTTAAAGAAGAAAGAAGAAATCGGCAAAGTAGATTAGAAGTGGGAGAGGGAAGATTCGGCTAGGAAGACAAAGTAAATTTTGGCACAAGAGTTTTAAGAAAGAAAGAAATTAACAACATGAGAGGAAGAAGATGACTATATTCGGCCTAGCATAAATGGAAAAAAACAAAGAGAGTTGGAAGGGTAAATGGTTCGGCCAAATAGCAAGAAAAAGAAAAGAAGCAAAACAAAAATAACACTTAGGAATTCAAGAGAGCATTCGACTAGGTGTTGCAACAAAAGAATTTCGCTTTTGGTATACTAAACAAGGTTGACCAAAATGCACTCTAACACCTAAGGAGGTTTCTGATTCCCTCTTCTCACCTTTCCAAACCTACCACTCCTCTCATGAGGAGTTCAAAATTTGGCCACTTTCTAAAAATGCTCCTGGCCACTAATTCAAACGAATTTGACTTAATCAAATTCCTACTTTTCCTCTTTGCCAATCATTTGAATAATTTGACTCAGTCTATCCTACTAGGCAGAGTTTGAACTGCACACAACTCCTCCCATCCCCCACAAAATAGAAAGCAAAAGGTGGATTTCACGCCGAACTTGAGACCTCCTTCTTCCGCAAGGCGCCAATCACAGGCTCTAAGTGGCGCCTCCTTGCCACCTTACCAAGCCCCCAACTTGTGCTAAAAACCCCCTTGAATTACTTATAACCCTTAGCCCCTTCAGCTCCTTTCACTTAAAGCTTTAAAACAAAAATTTTCTTACTACTCAGGCTTGCTCTAGGCTTACAACTAAGTCTCAAAACATCACAAATAATTACACCACCATCCAAACACAAGCAAAACAATTCAATTAAACTACCCCCCATCTCAGGATATTACAATCTCTCGGACCCATGTCTCACCTAGCTGTTTTGAATTCATGCATGGTTGCTTCAATATATATTTCTCGTGATATAATTGCACGGAAGAAGATGCAACAACAAATAAGCGGTTAAAACATTCCACGCGTTGTAAAATCCCTTTCTTTTCACGCTCATCATCACTTTCATCATCACTGTAATTCTCAACTATACTCATCACCGTGAAAAAATTGAACATCCAAAATCATATATAAACAACTATTGATAAAACTAATTTAGTAAAAATAAGTAGAACATAAATTCAATATCCAAAGACCAAATATAGACAACTATTAATAAAAGTAGATTACACATAAATAAATAGAACATAAATTCAATATCCAAAACCAAACATAAATAGACATTGATAAAACATAAACTCAATATCCAAAACCAAACATAAACAACTATTGATAAAACTAGTTTAGCATTTTTTTTAGTCACATAATAGATATCTCTAAACACTAGAATATCAGAAAATTTTCAACTATCCTTCATTTTCATCTTAAGCCACAAAGCTCTAATCTTGGGATTAATTGATACAAACATAATTCGCTTGTCCTTATTGAGCAATAATCTAAGTGTTAAAAAGTATAGCGGACTAGCTTCTGGAACTTCTTCTGACATGCTGTCGAGCACTTTGACTGCTTCTGGAATACCATATGGATCCATAACAGGAGTCAAACTAGCTATGGCTTGACTCATATTGTCAGCTGCATTACATAATTTTTCTATTTGATTGGACAATCTTGCAGCCCCTCCAATTTGCTTTGAGGATTTCTTTCTTCTAGGTTTAAAATGTGAACTTGATATCTCGTGATTTTTCTTTTTGCCCGCTTCATCAATTTGAACATCATTTGAAATGTGAACATCATTTAAAATGCTAACATCGCTTCTCACATTCTCATCTTCATTCTCTTGGTATTTTATTGTTAACATCCTCAAAAAATCAGCACGAAGTGTACCGTAAGAAGGTGCCCATGCTTTATCATTGCTGTAACTATCCCCATGAACATTTGGTCCAACTTCCTTCAATTCGTGATCAATGCCCGATGTTTTAAATTTTGAGCTTCAGCACAACCTACATATAAAATGATAGTTTAATAACAAGAATTATCAATAACCTCATTGAAAAGAAAAAATTCGTAATTATTAATGTACCTTTAGCCTACTCTCCCACCAATCATCCGATGCATCAACAGCTTCTTTTTATAGGATTCCACCCTAGACCAAGATCTTCGCTTTTAAGTTTTTCCAAGCTTTCCATTCTTTTTTTAGTATGTCCCATCTATTTTAAGTTGTCTTTGTGAAAACCCTTGCCCGCTTTCTTTCTCAAACTTTGTCATTATTTTCAACCATCCATCTTTTGTGAAATGCGACGTGCCTATTGCCTTTCAATATCTCTTTAATACAAATATCACAAAATATTTCACAATCTCTTATCCCACATTGCTTTCACTTTTTCACTACTAACTTCAATCGTCAAGTACCCATCTATTGTGTATACAAACAGATTCGCTTTACCAAGCAATCAAGAAAATCAAATGTCACATAATGAATTATGATTATATATTATGATTATGTAAGCATGTGTAATTAATGTAAGCATAAATAATTAATGTAAGCATCGATCGTTGCTTGACTAGTTGAAAAGTTACTAATATATAGAGCATGCATGCATATTAGTGTTAGTGACACACACTAAATGGGAACGGATTGTGTTCATACAATGGTAGACACAATCCAACATGGATTTATAAAATTAGGGCATGGTGTTGCGTGTCATTAAAACAATTATAAAAGTATTTTGATATGTTTTATATTGATTTAATTTTGTGTTATAATTGTTGTAAATGTATTTTTTTATATAATATTAAAATTAAGTGATTCAAATTGTGTTAAATGAATATTTGACAAAAAATTAAAATAAAAAGATTATAAAAACTAATTGCAATATTATAGTACATTTTATTTAACAAAAACACTTTAAATAAAAGAAACTTTTGTTTTAAAGAAAAATAAAAAAGTGGGTAAAAGGGAATCAGATTCCCGACTATTAATAACATGTGAATCAGATATTCTTTTTTTGTTGAGTTGTCTTTAACCCTTTTTGTTTGATTAATTATTGAAAAATAAAAAATACGATTAAAGAAACAAGGTGGCTTTTTGTAAAGAAGCGGATGTTTCATTTTAAAGAATGTAAAATTCCAACTTTTTTTTCATAAAATTTAACTTTATTTAATTTCAGTAAAATGATTGCCAACAACAAACTTTGGATGCCTCAAAAGAAAAGAAATTACGGACAAAAATAAAAGAAATTTCTTTTATTTATAAAAAAGACCGTTCATGGCCAAGAAGGTGTAAATTAGAAAGAAAAGTTAACATTCCTTAGAAAATAATCTAAGCCTAAAGATACAAACCACAAACTCAAGTAAACTCAAAAAGAATATACATGTTTTCTTTAATCAGATATAGAGCATGCATGCATCTTAACATTGACAACAACAACATCATTGCAATCATCTAATGTAAAAAGAAAAGTTCCAAGCAACCATTTCAAGATAGTAAAGGCACAAAAATTACTTGCAAGTTTGTAACTAATAGTCTCTTATGGTGATTCACCAACAGATTAAAGACTCCTTTAATCGAGACACTAAATACCTTAAAAGTTAGTGAATTTGTACTATATAGGTAATCAAAATAATGCGTTTGAACCATACCAAATAATCTAATTCACAAGTGATTTTTACATAACATAAATGAAATGCCTAAATGCTAAAATGGAGAGTAAAACTAACATTAAAATGCAAGACTCATCAAACATGGAATATCAGACTCATTGTGTAAATTGAAAGAAAATATATGGCTTGAAATAAAGAAAAATAGAAGCATAGAATCTTAAAAACATATTAATTTAAACTGAAAAAATCTTGAAAAATATATCATTGAATTACTGAAATGGACCATATTAATTTAAATTGAATATCAAAAAGGTCAAATATGTATCAGCAAATCACCAACTCTTATATCACTTAACTCATAAGCTAACCAACTTTCTGCATAACCCATTTGCTTGGAAGCCTGCCATGATATAACCCATATGTACAAGTAAACCATTGCAAAATATTTCCGTGATTCGTAAATGGAGCTTTTTTAGACACAACAATGTTGTCATCTTTCCATGGGTTAAGACTCAAAGTAACAAAATCTCTAAAAACGTAAGTCTATCTCAATCTACAATACTCAGATCCAGTTTTGACAGAATTCTCAATACTTTTAGTTACTTTCCATGCATTAAAAATCCCCACAACCACAAATTGATACCCAAAAAAAAAAAAGAAAAGATTATTATGATCCAAACATCAATTTAAACAGAAAAGAACAATTTTTTGTGGATGCACCATGAGTAACTTAACCAAGTTCCTTCCATACTACCTTTTTCTGAAGAGGAAATGGTCATGCGCTGCCTGGGTTATGTGAATACCAGTGTAGCAGTAGTACCCGATGTTTCACCTGCAGAAAAAAAATCAATAAGTATGAGAACACCACCGTCATCTAAAATGTATGTAAGAAAAATTAGAGAATAAAATAATTGGAAAACAAATTCCATGCCTCAACTCTAAAATTCCCGGTCGAGGAATAGAAAATGGGGAGTCGGCGGAAGAGGAAAAGAGAAAAAGGCGAGCTTCACTTCGTGGGTTTCAAAGGTCAAGGATCAAGAAAAATCGACAAAGAAAAGAAAAATCAAGAAAGGCAAGGATAATCACACAAAGAAAAATCACCGAGATCAAGATAGCGAAAACTCACCAGAGGAACAGAGGAAAATCGAGAAAGAAAAGGGGAAAAAAGAGGATCAGAACGCTCATCGGGAAGAATAAATAAAACAAGGATAAAAAAGTAAAACACCGTGTAAAAGTCCTTCGCTATGGAAAAAGCTAAAATTTTTATTTCATCCGTGAAAAGGACTTCGAAAATTTCTCTCGCCCTTGTTCTTTAGTCCTTTTTGTCAAAAGTGCTTTTGGCCAAAAAGTCCATCCCGGATGGAGCAACGAATCAGGGCCTAAGTAGAGCCGCTTCATTGGGTTTCCATGTAAATTACTTAAAATACTAAAAATTAAAATTTACTAAATTAGGTCGATTTTAAAAATTTACTTTAAAGGCTATTTCCCATCAAAACGCTGCTCACGCCAACAAGATTTTGAGGAAAAAAGAAAGAAAGTGGCTCGGAGACGCGCTTTGTGTCACCTCAAAGAAAAGCACTCCTACGTGGATGTGCTTTGTTAAGATGAACAAAGCGCGTCCCTAAGCATGCGCTTTAGCCTCAAGACAGTCAAAATTTTTAAAATTAAATTTAAAAAATTAAACAAATTCTATTTTATAAAAGATATTAAAATTAAATTACAAAAACATATAAGCAACTATTATTTTATTAAATATTTTAAAACTAAATTACAAAAAAATAAAAATAAAAAACTTTATTTATTAATTATATTAAAACTAAATTACAATAAAATAAAAATAAAAAACTTCTTATTTATTAAATATATTAAAACTAAATTACAATAAAGTTAAAAATAAAAACAACTTCTTATTTTATTACATATATTAAAATTAGATTACAATTAAAAAATTAAACAATTTCTATTTTATTAAAGGTATTAAAATTAAATTACAATAAAAAATTAAACAACTATTATTTTATTAAATATATTAAAACTAAATTACAAAAAATAAAAATAACTTTTTATTTTATTAAAAAATTCAAATTAAATTACATACAAAAAAAATAAACAACTTCTATTTTAGTGAAGATATTAAAATTAAATTACAAACACAAATAAAAAATAACTTTTTTTATTAAAAATAAAAAATTTATTACAATTTAAAAAATAAAAAAGCCCATCCGAATCAATGTTGATGCTTGGTCGGAATCAAGTGCCATACAGTGCTAATTGGTTACGTATTGGATTCCTCCTTCTTCTAGCTTTCACGGGGTCGTGGAACCTCTGGGATTCCTGTTCCTCCCAAGAAGGGTCTGTTGTGGGTGTTGAGGATGACCCACCTTGATAAAATAACGACACGGAGATGTTTGCATAAACCATGTTGGGGTGTCTCAATCCGTGTATGGCGAAGGAGGTCGGTAGAAAGAAGTGCTCCCGACGGTGCCTCTTGTGATCCTCACGCGACGACGGCTTCAAGATTATCGGCCACCGAGTAGTCGGGAATGCACTCAAACCCGCCATGCATTCCAACCTGGTGGACCGAAAAGGAAACATATATAGGTTAGGATACATATAAGGGTAGGGTACGACCGCATAAAGGGTAAAGGCGTGATGTTTGCGGTTTCAGAATCGAATCTGATGGGCTCGTTATCGTGGTTTGCCATTGTTGATGGCCCCGCCTCATCACCCTTCTCCTTGGATTTAAGGGCCCCGTTTTCTTTGTTGACGAAATTACCATCGCTTCTTCTTCGACAACAAATACGACTTATAATAGATCCTAAACCATGGCATGTATTACGCACGCACGCTAACTCGGAACGATGATCGGTTCTCAGTTAGGTAAATAGTCATATCAGTTCTCCACGTCTCGATATGCGCTAACCAAAATCTTGGCCAATCCATGTGCAACTGCCGTAAGTCCACTTTGTGCTCATCATCGAGCACCTCAAGTGGCACGGGAATCGATTGTCGAAATCCAAATTGTCGCAGAACCCGATCCGACTAGTGCATCTCCACGGTCATTTGATTTCAACCTAATATATTAAGTTAAACTGCTTTCTACAAAATCATCAAGTTTTTCTTAAATAAAATGAGAATTTGCTAAAGTTAGATTCGAGGAACATATCAAATCCGGTTAGGCTTTTTGGCCGGTTTGGGGTGTTTCATATAATCGCACCCAACCCTAGCCATCCATAACTCCGCTTTCTACCCCATGGTACCAAACCACCGGTGGTGCCTAACCACGGTGACCCAAAGTCACGATATCCAATATTGTGGTGCTAAACCACCGGTGACCCAAAGTCACGAATAATCCATCCAGGCCAACCCACGGTGATACCAAATCACCGGGCGACGATCCCTAATATCAATCGAGGCCAACCCACCGTGGTGCTAAGCCACCGACAAGTCGCTATGAGGTGCTAAACCTCCGTGACCCAAAGTCATAAATCTCAATATCTGTGTGGGCCAACCCACGATGATACCAAATCACCGGGCGATTTATCCCGATATGTCAACTGCGGGCCAACCCATCGTGGTGCTAAGCCATCGACAAGTCACTATGAGGTGCCAAACCTCTAGTGACCCAAAGTCACGAATCTCAATATCGCAGTGTAGGGCCAACCCACTGATACCAAATCACCGCACGATCCCGATATATCAACCGGGGCCAACCCACTGGTGTGCTAAGCCACTGACAAGTCGCATGAGGTGCCAAACCTCGTGTCCCAAAGACACGGATATCATCTTCCTCCTCTCATATCACCGACATCATGCCATACTCATGTAACTCATGTAAATCATGCAAATCATGTCAACATGCTTTGTTTTGCAACTCATAACACATATATGTCATAAATCATGATAACATATATTGAATAATGTAACTCATATCGAAACGGACTTACCCAACCGCACATACCCATAGGTATCGTATCAACTTCCATATCGCTTTCGCTTATTAATATCAGTTATTAAAATATATTACTAAGTAATAGAGTGTGTAAGCTACACACCGCTATAACTAAGCCCTAAATCCCAAAGAGTCGATCTACCACACTAGGTCCCTTGCTCTACATTCTACCATTACTAAGGTTAGCAACATAAGCCATCTACCAAACCAAATAACCCGAAGTGGTTAACGCTGAAACCCGAGACCTTACCTAGACGCCTTGAATACTAGCCACCACACGCTATGTGAATCGCTTCACCCCCTACAACCCAGAATCCAAAACACCCACATCAAAACCTTTCTTTTGAATACTTAAAGAACGGTGAACTTGAAATAGATTCTTACCATCGCACTTACCAAACTGATTATCGGATTGAGGCTTGGATCGATTGTTCCAAAATCTCGAGGCCCTACAATAAATCGGTTCCAACAAAAAGGTAATTAACACCCTTGCATGAAATGCCAAATCGGCTCTTACCCTTATAAAAGTCGAGAGAAAAAGAGAGAAGGAGAAATAGCATCTGCCTTGAGCACTTACCTTCCTAAAAAAATCGATTGGAGAAAGATTAGAAGGATCACCCTTGCTTGAGATCTACTTAAACCTAAACAAGGAGATTCACTAGATAACAAAAGGAGAAAGAGATTCGACTAGAGTCTTGAGAGTTGAAACAAATGAGATGTGGTTAAAGAAGAAAGAAAACCAAAGTAGATTAGAAGTGGGAGAGAAGATTCTCAGGAAGACAAAGTAAATTTCTCAGACAAGAGTTTTAAGAAAGAAAGAAATTAACAACATGAGAGGAAGAAGATGACTATATTCGCCTAGCATAAATGGAAAAAAACAAAGAGAGTTGGAAGGTAAATGGTTCGCCAAATAGCAAGAAAAGAAAAGAAGCAAAACAAAAATAACACTTAGAATTCAAGAGAGCATTCATTAGGTGTTGCAACAAAAGAATTTCGACTTTTGGTATACTAAACAAGGTCAATTAAAATGCACTCTAACACCTAAGGAGGTTTCGATTCCCCTACTCACCTTTCCAAACCCGCCACTCCTCATGAGGAGTTCAAAATTGGCCACTTTCTAAAAATGCTCCCCCACTAATTCAAACGAATTTGACTTAATCAAATTCCTACTTTTCCTCTCCTGCCAATCATTTGAATAATTTGACTCACCATCCTACTAGGCGAGTTTGAATGCACACAACCTCCCATCCTCATCACAAAATAGAAAGCAAAGGTGGGATTTTCACGTCAACTTGAGACCTCCTTCTCCGCAAGGCCAATCATGTGCTCTAAGTGGCGCCTGCCACCTTACCAAGCCCCCAACTTGTGCTAAAACCCCTTGAATTACTTATAACCCTTAGCCCCTTCATTCTTTCACTTAAAGCTTTAAAACAAAAATTTTCCTACTACTCGTGCTTTCAGCTTACAACTAAGTCTCAAACATCACAAATAATTACACCACAATCCAAACACAAGCAAAACAATTCAATTAAACTACCCCATCTCAGATATTATAGTTCTACCCTTAAAATAATTTCGCCTCAAATTACCCGATCAAAAGAGTTGAGGGTATCATTGTCTTATCACGCCCCTCCTGCTCCCACGTAGCTTCTTCCACGCCATGGTTTCGCCACAACACCTTCACTAAAGGAACCGACTTTACGTAAAACTTTCACATCCCGATCTAGAATTTGCATCGTTCCTCCTTCATGGTCAAATTCGGATTCACCTCGATCTTCTACTACTATGACATGCGATGGATCCGAATGATAACGCCTAAGCATGGTAACGTGGAATACATCGTGAATCTGTCTTAACTCGCGGCAACTCTTCGGTAAGCCATCGTCCCACTCGCTTAGTACCCTATACGCCCGATGAACCTTGGACTTAACTTGCCTTTTCTTCCGAACCTCAAAACCTTTTTCCATGGCGAGACCTTCGAAAACCTTATCACCCACATCAAACTCTATATCCCTCCGCTGAGATCAAGATAAGACTTCTTCCGTCCAAGCTTCCTTCAATCGAGTCTAAATCAACTTAACCTTGTCTTCGCCGCAACCAACTTTGGCCCCAACACCGCTGCTCACTCAACTCCGCCCAACATGTAGGTGAGCGACACTTCCTACCATACAACACCTCATATGGTGCCATCTTTATGCTTGCTTGGTAACTATTGTTATAGGCGAACTCCACCATGGCGTAAACTCTTCCCACTACCTCCAAGTCCAACACAACCTCTCAACATGTCCTCTAAAATCAGATAACCCTTTCGATCGCCTCCGACCGTGGATGGAATGTCAGATCAAATCCAAGCGTTGCACTCAAAGCCCGATGCAACGCCTCCAAAACCTTGACGAAATCTAGGATCCCTATCCGAGATGATCGACACTGGCACCATGCAACCTCACTATCTCCCATACACATGTTTTAGCTAACTCTCGAGGAGTAATCAACCTCAACGGCAGATGAAGTGAGTCGACTTAGTCGACGATCCACAATCACCCAAATCGAGTCCTTCTTGTTAAGCGAAGAGGTAATCCACTAACTAAATCCATAGTGATCCTTTCCACTTCCACCGTGGAATCTTCATCGAAGCAACCTCGACGAAGAATCGATGTTCTACTTGACTACCGACATGTTAGACACCTACCCACAAACTCATATTTCGCCAACCTTGGCCACCAAAATCGCTTCCTTAGATCCCGATACATCTTGCTACCTCTGTGGATGCATACATGATGGTCGCATGCGATCCTCAAGAATCTTTCGCTTAGCTCGATGTCCTGCATACAAGCTCTCCCTTGAAACACAAAGACTTCATCACTAGACAAATCAGAACCTCCAAACCACTATCCCGTGACTTGCAACCTCTCGCCAAAACCTCATCCCTAACTGCTTTCTCTCGATCCGCTCAACCAAGTTGGCTTAACTCGCACTTACTAGAATACTTCACGTCGTGACAAACTCGTATGGGCTTAACATCGCCTTAAGTCCAATATAACCTTACGGCTCAACGCTGCCTCGCCATTATGCTAGCCTTGGATGATACTCAATTGAATAAATATAGTCCTTAGCACTCAATCCATCTCTACGCCTCAAGTTCAAATCCTTCGAGTCAAAAGGTACTTCGTGCTCTTGTGATCTATGTAGACTATTGACTTCTCCGATAAGTAGTGCCTCCATTTTTAAGAAGACTATCGCCGCTAACTCCAAGTCGTATGTCCGATAATTAACTTCATGCGGTCTCAATCACGAGATGCATAGGCCACTACATTCTCCTTGCATCATCAAGACATATCCCAAACTCCAGATATGATGCATCGCATATACCGTATTCCTTTTCCGCCAAAGTTGAATCAAAATCGAGGTTCACCAAGATCTTCTTTAGCTTGTCGAAACTCTTCGCTGCTCTCACCCACACAAACTAACTCCTTTTCTTAACAACTTGGTCATCGTGCTGCAATCAACGAAAATCCTCTATGAACCTTTTGTAATACCTCAAGCCCGTAAAACTCAATCTCAACCACCGACTTAGGCGGCTTCCACTCCAATATCGCTCAATCTTCGGGGTCCACTCTAATCCCTCAACCGACACTACATGACCCAAGAAAGTCACTCCCTGCCGTAACTCGTGACTTACTAAACTTAGCATAGCCTTTTCCTCGTAACCATAATACCCGCAAATGCGCGCCATGCTCCTCCTCGACTTTGAATATACCAAGATGTCGTCTATGAATACCACGACGAACCGGTCTAAATATTGTTGAATACCCTATTCATCATGTCCATGAATGCCGCCGCTGTTAGTCAACCCAAACGGCATTGTAAACTCATAGTCCATACCGAGTACGAATGCCGCTTGTGGATATCAACCTCCTTCACCTTTAACTGGTGATACCTGCATCTTAAATCGATCTTCGAGAATACCGACACCCTTCACCGATCAAACAAGTCGCCTATCCCCAGAACGATACTTGTTTTCATTGTCGCCTTTATTCAACTCAAGTAGTCTATACATACACCGCATTGTACCATCTTTTTTCTTGACAAAGAGTATCGGCGCACCCTAAGGTGAAACACTTGGCCCGATAAAGCCTCGCCCAACAACTCCGAACCGAGCCTTTAATTCCACTAACTCCTTTACGCTATCCTACGGAGTGATAGACACCGCGCAATCCTCAGAATAAGTCTATGCCGAATTCCACCTCATTATCTTGCCAGTCCCTAAGCTCCTCCGAAACACATCAATAAATTCCTTTACCGTCGGACATTTCCTACAAAGCACTCCTTAGCCTCTAGGCACACACATGAACCATAAATGCTTCATGCCTCTTTCTAACCATCTTCTCACCTTCAAAGTAGATACCACGTTGGATAGGTAATCTTCTATCGCTTGCCTATCACCACCTCATCACTCTCACCATTTTAGAACTACGCGCTTAGAATAATCCAACTCTTGCTCGGTACTTAACCAACCACCCATCCTAAGAATCGTGTCGAACTCACCAAACGGCAGCTCCATCGATCAAGAAGAAACACTATCCTCGAGTTCTGTGGGTACGCCTCTATACTGCCTTATTTACAACTACAGAGTGACCTGAGGGCTAATTACTATCATCCGCCTGAAGTAGTCTCAAAGTCTAAATTCATGGTCTCTACTATGTTACTAGCAACGATGAATGCGTTAAACCTACATCAATCAAGGCAAGATATGGAAAATCAAGATCAAGAACGCACGATTATGATGTTCTGCAGGCCGCCTCCTCTCGACGCTGCATATACTAACCCAGTCATTAGCCTCGTCGCCTCAGATCTTCCGCCCAAAGGTTCGCCTGACCGTAACCATTACCACCTCTACCATTACCACGACCCTTCCGCGACGGGCGGTCCTCAAGATTTAATCGAGTACGCCCCGACCTCGATCAATCTCGCCAACTTACGCGACACCTCACATGATGATCCAAATAACCACACTCAAAACATCCTTTCCCACCGTCCAACATCCTCTCCAATGAGATTTTCCACAATGGTTACACGGTTGGTCCTTGATTAGCGAACAGATCTACTGGATCGATTTGGCCCATTATGTCAAATTTCTCTTTGAGAATTTCTACCGACCCAGATGACCCCAAACTTCTTATGTCTGCTTCTCGTCCATATTCTCACGTAATCTTTTAACCCTTCGCTACCTTAGCCTTTTCACCGCGCATAAAGAACTCACGCCCCTCATGTGGGCAATCAAGAACCTCAAACCATCCTCAGCCATCCTCAATCGGACATACCGCCGTGTTCAAGAGCTACGATGTTCTAGCGCATCGACTCACTTTAAGAAACTTCATATTCGACATGACTTGTTCTCGAACAAATCTCGTAAATGCCTTCCGCTATGATCGACATAGCTAGATCCAATGTACTTTTTCCGGGCCTTAAAATAATCCCAAGTAAGATCTTCAATGTAGCACTATCCCGGACCGTGAGCCACCATCGTATGACTCATCCCAAGAAGTTAAACTATCCCTTCACTTTTCCTCAAGATAAGTCTAAATCGTCCATGGTCCGCCTGCCGCCTCCAAATTAATACTCACCAAGCTGGAGCCACACCAAACACCCAATATTTCAAACTCTATTCGCCGAGTCGCAGACACCGATTTCCAAACTCCCGCGCCACCACCTACTCCAAATTACTTCTTTCAACTCAGAAGATCGTCATGACACCACAAGGTCTCCTCACTGCCTCAAACTCACCACCAAGTAGTGGTGGTACCAGATCTCATTCTCGACTTCCCGACCCGACTCATTGGTTTAGAAACTACCATCCTACCCGACCACGCCCACGACCACGCCTCACCCGAGTACTCATGACTAAAATCTCGACTTATCCGATTTAGAAGTTTTATGCATTAGTAATTATTCCACTGCTAAAAACAGCCTTTATGAATATTTCGATTAAGAGAGTCTTGTTTTCGCATCCATGAGTCCTATCGCTTCTGGGCTAGAGTAGTCCACTATTGCTAACCATTCAATCTCATCACAACCAAACATCACAAGGAACAAGAGAGGTACTTACCGGGTGGATTGGTGCCGAGACTGAGCCATGCCTTTCAAACCATATATTTTAAACAAAAACACTTAAAACTAACATTTAAAACATTTTGGCCTTGGCCCATAGCCGAGCCTTTAAACTTGGCTCAGATATTCACATTTGTAACACCCCAAACTCCCAAACCCCATGACCGAATCTAGCATGTTACAAGAAGAATATTTTGAGGAGATCAAAGCTATCAAATAAAGTCTTGAGAAAGATTCCTTGTTGTTTTTACTTTTGTAGAAAATAGCATATGATGAGCTAAAAGCCATTAGTTGACTTTGAAACCCGAAGTAGATCCTTAAAGATTAAGTTGTTGGCTTTAGGTTAGAAATATTTATTTACATATTTTTTTTTGAAAAACAATCCTAATGATTCTTTAATTATTGGAAACCAGTTGAGTTGAGTGAGAAAAGCTTAAGTTTGGAAAACCATTTGAGTTGTAGTTTTTCAATTATAACGTGATACCCGATGGTAAAATTTAAAACATGTCGCTTTGTAGTTTAGAAAACTTACTATTCCTATTTTATCGAATGTTAACCCAATAATTTATTAAGTCAGTTTGAAATCAAGTCCAACCACGATATAATCAAGGCATAATTTAAAAAGGCCTTTATACAACCCAAAAATCAAAATAAACCCAAATTTAATAAAAACAGTACCGTAAGAACCGTGGAACTAAATTTATTCATGGCATGGCCCCTCGAGTCCACCCGCCTCCTCTTCGATCTAAGTCTCAATTGAAATGATAAGGGAGAGAGGAGTCACCAAGACTCAAGTATAATTCCTCCTCCCGAATAATGCAACATACTTACACACACCATGACCAAGCAATATATATAATACACCCAACCCTAGCCATCCATAACTCCGCTTTCTACCCGGGTGGTACCAAACCACCGGTGGTGCCAACCACCGTGACCCAAAGTCACGATATCCAATATTGTGGTGCCAAACCACGGGTTCCCAAAGTCACGAATAATCCATCTATGGGGCCAACCCACGTGATACCAAATCACCGCCGACGATCCAGTAATATCAACTGTGGGCCAACCCATCGTGGAAAGTAAGCCAACCGACAAGTCGCTATGAGGTGCCAAACCTCCGTGACCCAAAGTCACGAAATCTCAATATCCGTGTGGCCAACCCACGGTGATACCAAATCACCGCCACGATCTCGATATGTCAACCGTGGCCAACCCACCGTGGTGCTAAGCCACTAGACAAGTCGCCATGAGGTAAACCTCCTGACCCAAAGTCACGAAATCTCAATATCCGTGTGGCCAACCAACGTGTGATACCAAATCACCGCGATTTATCCCGATATGTCAACTGCCAACCCATCAGTGCTAAGCCACCGACAAGTCACTATGAGGTGCCAAACCTCCGTGTCCCAAAGACACGATATCATCTTCCTCCTCTCATATCACCCGACATCATGCCATACTCATGTAACTCATGCAAATCATGCAAATCATGCAAATCATGTCAACATGCTTTGTCTTGCAACTCATAACACATATATGTCATAAATCATGATAACATATATTAAATAATGTAACTCATATCGAACGGACTTACTCGAACCGCACATACCCATAGGTATCGATCAACTTCCATACTGCTTCGCTTTTATTAATATGTTATTAAAATATATTACTAAGTAATAGAGTGTAAGCTACACACCGCTATAACTAAGCCCTAAATCCCAAAGAGTCGATCTACCATACTAGGTCCCTTGCTCCTACATTCTACCATTACTAAGGTTAGCAACATAAGCCATTCTACCAAACCAAATAACCCGAAAGGGTTAACGCTGAAACCCGAGACCTTACCTAGACGCCTTGAATGCCACCACACGCTATGTGAATCTACTTCACCCCTACAATCTAATCCAAAAACACCCACATCAAAACCTTCGACTTTTGAATACTTAAAGAACGGTGAAATTGAAATAGATTCTTACCATCGCACTTACTAAACCGATTATCGAGATTAGAGGCTTGGATCGATTGTTCCAAAATCCCGAGGCCCTACAATAAATCGGTTCCAACAAAAGGTAATTAACACCCTTATATGAAATGCCAAATCCGCCTACCCTTATAAAAGTCGATAGAGAAAAGAGAGAAGGAGAAATAGGCATTCGGCCTTGAGCACTTACCTTCCTAAAAAAAAATTGGAGAAAGATTAGAAGGATCACCTTGCTTGAGATTCGCCTAAAACTAAACAAGGAGATTCTAGGATAACAAAAGGAGAAAGAGATTCGACTGAGTCTTGAGATTTGAAACAAATGAGATGGTTAAAGAAGAAAGAAGAAATCGCAAAAGTAGATTAGAAGGGAGAGGGAAGATCTGCTAGGAAGACAAAGTAAATTTTGGCACAAGAGTTTTAAGAAAGAAAGAAATTAACAACATGAGAGGAAGAAGATGACTATATTCGCCTAGCATAAATGGAAAAACAAAGAGAGTTGGAAGGGTAAATGGTCTGCCAAATAGAAGAAAGAAAAGAAAAAAAACAAAATAACACTTAGGAATTCAAGAGAGCATCTTGCTAGGTGTTGCAACAAAAGAATTTCGCTTTTGGTATACTAAATACACGACCAAATGCACTCTAACACCAAGGAGGTTTCGTGATTCTTCTCACCTTTCCAAACCTACCACCTCTCATGAGTTCAAAATTTGGCCACTTTCTAAAAATGCTCCTCGCCACTAATTCAAACGAATTTGACTTAATCAAATTCCTACTTTTCCTCTTTGCCAATCATTTGAATAATTTGACTCATTTATCCTACTAGGCGAGTTTGAACTGCACACAACTCCTCCCATCCCCGCCACAAAATAAAGCAAAAGTGTGGATTTCCACGTCGAACTTGAGACCTCCTTCTCAAGGCGGCCAATCATGTGCTCTAGTGGCCCTGCCACCTTACCAAGCCCCCAACTTGTGCTAAAACCCCTTGAATTACTTATAACCCTTAGCCCTTCACTCCTTTCACTTAAAGCTTTAAAACAAAAATTTTCTTACTACTCAGCTTGCTCTAGGCTTACAACTAAGTCTCAAAACATCACAAATAATTACACCACCATCCAAACACAAGCAAAACAATTCAATTAAACTACCCCCATCTCAGATATTACAATCTCTGACCCATGTCTCACCTAATTGCTTTTGAATTCATGCATGGTTGCTTCAATATATATTTCGTGATATAATTGCACCAAGAAGATGCAACAACAAATAAGCGTTAAAACATTCCACGCGTTGTAAAATCCCTTTCTTTTCACGCTCATCATCACTTTCATCACCGCTGTAATTCTCAACTATACTCATCACCGTGAAAAAATTGAACATCCAAAATCATATATAAACAACTATTGATAAAACTAATTTAGTAAAAATAAGTAGAACATAAATTCAATATCCAAAGACCAAATATAGACAACTATTAATAAAAGTAGATTACACATAAATAAATAGAACATAAATTCAATATCAAAAACCAAACATAAATAGACATTGATAAAACATAAACTCAATATCCAAAACCAAACATAAACAACTATTGATAAAACTAGTTTAGCATTTTTTTAGTCACATAATAGATATCTCTAAACACTAGAATATCGTAAAATTTTCAACTATCCTTCATTTTCATCTTAAGCCACAAAGCTCTAATCTTGGATTAATTGATACAAACATAATTCGCTTGTCCTTATTGAGCAATAATCTAAGTGTTAAAAAGTATAGCGGACTAGCTTCGAACTTTTCCCGACATGTCACGAGCACTTTGACCGCTTCGAATACCATGGATCCATAACAGAGTCAAACTAGCTATGGCTTGACTCATATTGTACCGTGACATATAATTTTTCTATTTGATTGGACAATCTTACCCTCCAATTTGCTTTGAGGATTTTTTCTTCAGGTTTAAAATGTGAACTTGATATCTCGTGATTTTTCTTTTTGCCCGCTTCATCAATTTGAACATCATTTGAAATGTGAACATCATTTAAAATGCTAACATCGCTTCTCACATTCTCATCTTCATTCTCTTCTGTATTTTATTGTTAACATCCTCAAAAAATCAGCAGACGAGTGTACTGTAAGAAGGTGCCCATGCTTTATCAATTGCTGTAACTATCCCCATGAACATTTGGTCCAACTTCCTTCAATTCGTGATCAATGCCCGATGTTTTAAATTTTTGAGCTTCAGCACAACCTACATATAAAATGATAGTTTAATAACAGAATTATCAATAACCTCATTGAAAAAAAAAAAATTCGTAATTATTAATGTACCTTTAGCCTACTCTCCCACCAATCATCCGATGCATCAACAGCTTCTTTTTATAGGATTCCACCCTAGACCAAGATCTTCGCTTTTAAGTTTTTCCAAGCTTTCCATTCTTTTTAGTATGCCCCATCTATTTTAAGTTGTCTTTGTGAAAAACCCTTGCCTTCTTTTCTCAAACTTTGTCATTATTTTCAACCATCCATCTTTTGTGAATGCGATCGTGCCTATTGCCTTTCAATATCTCTTTAATACAAATATCACAAAATATTTCACAATCTCTTATCCCACATTGCTTTCACTTTTCACTACTAACTTCAATCGCAAGTACCCATCTATTGTGTATACAAATGTATCGCTTCAGCCAAGCAATCAAGAAAATCAAATGTCACATAATGAATTATGATTATATATTATGATTATGTAAGCATGTGTAATTAATGTAAGCATAAATAATTAATGTAAGCATCGGTCGTTGCTTGACTAGTTGAAAAGTTACTAATATATAGAGCATGCATGCATATTAGTGTTAGTGACACACTAAATGGGAACGGATTGTGTTCATACAATGGTAGACACAATCCAACATGGATTTATAAAATTAGGGCATGGTGTTGCATGTCATTAAAACAATTATAAAAGTATTTTTGATATGTTTTATATTGATTTAATTTTGTGTTATAATTGTTGTAAATGTATTTTTTATATAATATTAAAATTAAGTGATTCAAATTCGTGTTAAATGAATATTTGACAAAAAATTAAAATAAAAAGATTATAAAAACTAATTGCAATATTATAGTACATTTTATTTAACAAAAACACTTTAAATAAAAGAAACTTTTGTTTTAAAGAAAATAAAAAGGGTAAAAGGAATCAGATTCTGACTATTAATAACATGTGAATCAGATATTCTTTTTTGTTGAATGTCTTTAACCCTTTTGTTTGATTAATTATTGAAAATAAAAAATACGATTAAAGAAACAAGGTGGCTTTTTGTAAAGAAGCGATGTTTCATTTAAAGAATGTAAAATTCCAATTTTTTTTCATAAAATTCTAACTTTATTTAATTTCGTAAAATGATTGCCAACAACAAACTTTTGATGCCTCAAAAAGAAAAGAAATTACGGACAAAAATAAAAGAAATTTCTTTTATTTATAAAAAAGACCGCTCATGGCCAAAGAAGGTGTAAATTAGAAAGAAAAGTTAACATTCCTAGAAAATAATCTAAGCCTAAAGATACAAACCACAAACTCAAGTAAACTCAAAAAGAATATACATGTTTTCTTTAATCAGTATATAGAATGCATGCATCTTAACATTGACAACAACAACATCATTGCAATCATCTAATGTAAAAAGAAAAGTTCCAAGCAACCATTTCTCAAGATAGTAAAGGCACAAAAATTACTTGCAAGTTTGTAACTAATAGTCTCTTATGGTGATTCACCAACAGATTAAAGACTTTAATCGAGACACTAAATACCTTAAAAGTTAGTGAATTTGTACTATATAGGTAATCAAAATAATGCAGCTTGAACCATACCAAATAATCTAATTCACAGTGATTTTTACATAACATAAATGAAATGCCTAAATGCTAAAATGGAGAGTAAAACTAACATTAAAATGCAAGACTCATCAAACATGGAATATCTCAGACTCATTGTGTAAATTGAAAGAAAATATATGGCTTGAAATAAAGAAAAATAAGCATAGAATCTTAAAACATATTAATTTAAAATGAAAAATTCAAAAAATATATCATTGAATTATGAAATGGACCATATTAATTTAAATTGAATATCAAAAGGTCAAATATGTATCAGCAAATCACCAACTCTTATATCACTTAACTCATAAGCTAACCAACTTCGCATAACCCATTTGCTTGGAAGCTCGCCATGATATAACCCATATGTACAAGTAAACCATTGCAAAATATTTGTGATTCGTAAAATGGAGCTTTTTAGACACAACAATGTTGTCATCTTTCCATGGGTTAAGACTCAAAGTAACAAAATCTCTAAAACGTAAGTCTATCTCAATCTACAATACTTGATCCAGCTTTTGATGTAATTCTCAATACTTTTAGTTACTTTCCATGCATTAAAAATCCCCACAACCACAAATTGATACAAAAAAAAAAAGAAAAGATTATTATGATCCAAACATCAATTTAAACAAAAGAACAATTTTTGTGGATGCACCATGAGTAACTTAAAAGTTCCTTCCATACTACCTTTTTCTCAAGAGGAAATGGTCATATCACTGGTTATGTGAATACCATGTAGCAAGAGTACCCGATGTTTCACCTGCAGAAAAAAAATCAATAAGTGGCGGAGAACACCACTGCCATCTAAAACATAAGAAAAATTAGAGAATAAAATAATTGAAAACAAATTCCATGCCTCAACTCTAAAATTCCCGGTCGAGGAATAGAAATGGGGAGCTTGCCAAGAGGAAAAGAGAAAAAGGCGAGTTTACTTGTGGTTTCAAAGGTCAAGGATCAAGAAAAATCGCAAGAAAAGAAAAATCAAGAAAGGCAAGGATAATCACAAAAGAAAATCACCAGAGATCAAGATTTAAAACTCACCAGAGAACAGAGGAAAAATCGAGGAGAAAAGGGGAAAAAAGAGGATCAGAACGCTCATCGGGAAGAATAAATAAAACAAGGATAAAAAAGTAAAACACCGTGTAAAAGTCCTTCGCTATGGAAAAAGCTAAAATTTTACGCCATCGTGAAAAGGACTTGAAATTTCTACCGCCTTGTTTTTAGTCCTTTTGTCGAAAAGTGCTTTTGCCAAAAAGTCCATCCTGCATGGAGCAACGAATCGGCCTAAGTAGAGTCGCCTGCTGGGTTTCCATGTAAATTACTTAAAATACTAAAAAATTAAAAATTTACTTAAATTAGGTCGATTTTTAAAAATTTTTAGAAGGTTATTTCCCATCAAAACGCTGCTCACGCCAGCCAAGATTTTGAGGAAAATGAAGAAAGCTGCCTCGAGACGCGCTTTGTGTCACCTCAAAGAAAAGCACTCCCACGTGGATGTGCTTTGTTAAGATGAACAAAGGCTCCCTTGGGCGGCTTTTAGCCCCAAGAATGTCAAAATTTTTAAAATTAAATTTAAAAAAATTAAACAAATTCTATTTTATAAAAGATATTAAAATTAAATTACAAAAACATATAAGCAACAAATGTTATTTCCATCGATAAACAACAAAAAGTAATTAAATATTTTCCTAAAGAAACTTCAAATGTTTTATCACCTACTCAACTTACATTTTCAACCTAATGAGAACTAGAATCGAGCAAATCTTTTAATTTTTGAGATATGAAGTAAGTGTTTTAATGAGATACAAACTTGAGCGGTATCTTGGTTTTCAATTTGATGAAAATACAAACCTTTTTTTTATTAAATCGTCATATTTTATAAGTAGATGAAACGAGATAAAGCTAAGTTTTTCTTAAGGAACATATAGGATCCGTTCGGCTTGTGGGCGGGTTGGGGTGTTCAATTTAGTATCGAACCGGTTCAAAACTTCGGCCTTGAGGGCTTTTGGGCCCAAAATGGTTTTTTGAAAGTGGGTTTTACTAAAAGATAATCGGGTTTTCGGCATGGCACTGTGTCTCCAGGCCAAGTCCACCGGTAAGTACCCCTAATTATTGTGTGATTTGTATGTGGGTATTATGGGATCGTAGATTAGTAGATTAGGAGCTATTGAACTCTAGGATTAGCTTACTCCAACACAAAATGACATAAAATTTAAAGACTAATCGAACAAACACAGTGAGTAAGTCGGCAAGAGTTAAAGTGTGTAACAGGTTATGCGCATGTCTAGGATTGGATTCAAGGGAGCTTGGTATTGAAGCATCCTAGTGACTCACCTCCTCTTCGCTTGAATCCTACAGTGCGTGAGTGACGGTTCACCCTAACAAGAGGACTTGAACACAGTAAATTCAATAATTAAAACCCGAAAGGGACTAGCTACTTTGTATTATAAAACCCTAGTTTTAAAATCACCAAATTACCCACGATTTGCAAAAACTACCTTAGATCTAAAAAAAAAATTTGAAGTACCACAGATTTGTGGGAATTACTAAAATACCCTCGGTTTATAAAATTACCATACTACCTCAATTTTACCAAAATATTCCTATTTTGTAAAAATACCCAAAAAACCCTATTTTGCAAAATTTCAAGATACCTGATTTGAAAAATTACCAAAATACCCTTATAGGACAAATTACAAAAATACCCCTAGGTTGGGAACGGACGAAAATGTTCAAAGTGGTGACCGTGTGTAGTAGATAGTATTGATGAATGAATGTGATTCTCACGAGTTAGGGTAGGAGAGTAGAACAAAAACTTTGTAATGATCGAAAGAACTCTACTAAACTTAACACATAAAACTTGTTAAGTGGGTAATAAGTGGAACAAAAGCTAATGCATAAAATTTCTTAAATCAGTTAAATCGCGATCATAAACATGAGTTCTAGGGGCGTAGTCATAATATGCGTAGGCATGGTAGAAGCGGAATGATCGTATCGGAACGATTAGAGTGCAGTCAAGGTCCAGAGAATGAGATGCCACCACCACCAATTCTTTGGTGTCGAGTATCGAGGATCAAGCGGGGATGATCTGATGTCGCGGTGATCTTTGCGAGTTCTTAAGAGGGTGGCTAGAGCGGTGGAGGTATGGGAGCTCAATCATGTATTTGAGTGACTCAAAGCCAATGGGTGAGGTATTAAAGGTGTATCGGTGTGGCGTAATCTGTTGAGTATTGGTTGGAAGCGACGGGCGAATCATGGATGATTTGGATCGGCTTGCTGAGGAGAAACTAAAAGGGGTGGTGTCGATTCTGGGATGAGTCATACGGTGGTGGCTCACGGTTCGGGATAGTCTTTGCGTGAGATGATCTCACTTGGGAGTATTTCAAGGTGGCTTATCAAAAAAGTATGTCGGGTCTAGTTATATTGATCGTGGGAAGGCGTTTTTGAAATTTGGTTCAGGAGAGTAAGTCGTATGTGGTCTGGATGAAATTTTAAGGTTGAGCCCGTTATGCTCGAGGTATCGTGGCTCACGAACATGAGCGATGTGTCGGTTCGAGACGGATGAATGAGGATAACACGAGATTCTTGATTGCTCCACGGCGGGGCGGGAGTTTTCTTGGTGTTGGTAGAAGGCTAAGGTAGCGAAGGGGTCAAGGAATCGTGAGCGAATTTGGATAGGGATAGACAAAGAGAGGTTTTGGATCATTGAGGTCATCAAAGTCTCTAGAAAAAGACCTAGAGTTGATGGGTCATAAGATCGGCGAGATTCTTGTGGGAGGTCGATGTCGTTACGTGTGCTCAATGTGGAAAGATGCACGGGAGAGTGTTGGAAGAAGACAAGGGATGTTTTAAGTGTGGGTCCAAAGACCATGTGATTAGGAGCCATCCATTAGAGTCGGACAAGAGTCAACCAACAAGCTAGGGTTTTAATCGGACTAGAAGAGGTGGACAACAACCACTGCAGGGTCGTGCTTTCGGTTGGCGAGTAATGGTTTTGGAAGATTCGGGGACAAGGCGGAGGTGTTAGTAACAGGCGAGAGCAGTTGGAGTGCAGTGTATGCGATTCGTCGGAGGAGGATGGTGACACGGACGTCATAACAGTCGTTCCTTATTCGCGATAAGCCTTTCTTTGCTTTAATTGATGTTGGCTCGACCCACTCATATGTTGCAAGTAGAGTATTTGAAACATTAGGTGTAGTGTCTGAGCTGTCTATTAGGGAGATAACTATAGTGAGCCGTTAGGTCAAGCAGTAGTGGTGAATAGGATATTCAGTGTGCCTCTGAGATTAGAAGTGGTATTTCTGTGACTTGATGGAACTACCTTTTGGGGAATTTGATCTCATTGTAGGCATGGATTGACTAGTGGAACATCGGGCTAAATTGGATTGCCTGACTAAGCGAATGGAGTTGAGGACTCAGGAGGATGAGGAGATAATTATGATAGGAGAAAGAAGAAACTATTTGTCTAATATAGTCTCACGTTGAAGGTCGATAAGATGGTTCGAGAAAGGGTGCAAGGCATTTACGGCCGTTAGTGCTTTGGATACAAAGAGAGGGGTTGGTGGAGTCAAAGCAGTAAGAGAATTCATGGATGTCTTTTAGGAGAGCTACAGGTTACCCCCGGACAGGGAGGTAGAGTTCGGAATTGATTTTTGCTAGGTCTGACTCTGTGTCAATTGCTCCGTATAGGATGGCGCTAAAGGAGATGGTAGAGCTTAAGGCTCAGATCCAAGAGTTACTCGATCGTGGGTTTATTCGACCTAGTGTGTCTCTATGGGGAGCACCGGTCTGATACGTGAAAAAGAAGGGCGGGACTATCGTATGTGCATAGATTACCGTCGATTGAATAAGTGACGATCAAAACAATTACCGTTCTGAGGATGGGCGACATTCGATCGACAAGGGTGCGGTATTTTCAAAAATAGATCTAAGGTCGAGATATCATCGACTTAAGGTGAAGGGCGGATATCCATAAGGCGACTTCCGGACTAGATACGGATATTATCGAGTTCTTAGTAATACCGCTCGGATTAATGACGCCAATTGCATTCATGGATATGATGAACGGGTTTCCAACCCTACTTGGATCGATTAGTCATTATGTTTATAGACAACATTACGGTATATTCAAGTCGAGGAAGAGCATGATCGCATCTCAGGGTAGTATTGCGGTGTTAAGGAGAAGAAGTTATATGCCAAGTTTGGCAAGTGCAAATTTTGGTTGAAGGAAGTTGCGTTTTGGGTCATGTGGTGCTCTTGAAGGGATAAGGTGGATCCTCGGAAGATTGAGCGATATTAGATTGGAAACCACCTAAGTGCGTGGCGGAGGTTCGTAGTTTCTTGGGGTTAGCGAGGCTACTACGGAGGTTTGTTGAAGGGTTCTCGTCAATAGGAGCACCTCTGAAGTTGTTAAGAAAGGAGGTACCTTTCGTATGGGCGAGATAAGCGGCGAGGAGAGTTTTGAGAAGCTTAGAGAGTATTGCGGAGACTCGGTTTTGATTGATAAAAAGGGGAAAGACTTTGTGGTGTATTGTGATGCTTCCCACGAGTTGGGGTGTGTTCTAATGCAAGATGGAAAGGTGGTCGCTTATGCGTCTCGGCAATTGAGGCCACATGAGGTTAACTATCGGCGCATGATCTGAAATTGGCGGTAGTATTCGCTCTAAAAGTGTGGAGGCACTATTTGTATGGAGAAAGGTCGGTGATCTATACGGACCACAAGAGTCTGAAGTATTTGTTGACTCAGAAGGAGCTGAATTTGAGACAGCGAAGGTGGGTGGAGTTGTTGAAAGACTACATTTGTTCAATAGAGTATCACCCGGGTAAAGCGAATGTAGTGGCGGATGCCTAAGTCAAAAAAATAGTGTATGGATCTGAGGCGATGTTTGCACACTTAGTCTTTATGATGATGGAAGTTTGCTAGCGAGTTGCGGTGAAGCCAGACATGGCTAAGCCGAGTAAAGGAGAAACAATTGGTAGATGGTGAACTAAGTGCTAAGGTGCACTTGCATTACAAAATGTGGAGTTGGAAGACTAAAGTGTAAGCAATGATGGAGTCTTTGTGTTTTGAGGCAAGGTCATGTATGCCAAAGGATGAGGAGTTAAAGCGGAGAATTCTTGAGAATCACATAGTAGCCCTTATCTATGCATCCAGAAGGAAGTAAGTTATACAAGGATCTACGGGATCGGTTTTGGTGGCCGGTCTAAAGCGAAGTTATCGAGTTAAAGAATTTGAACACCAAGTACCTTGAGTTGCTTCAACCAATAAAGATTCTGCGGTGGAAGTGGGAGAGAATCACTATGGACTTCGTTAGTGGGCTTCCCACGCCTACTAAGAAGGATTGGTATGGGTGATAGTGGATCGGTTAACAAAGTCGCACATTTCATACCGGTCTTGGGTTGACTATTCACTGTAAAAGTTGGCAAAGTTGTATGTGGTAGAAATTGTGAGGCTGCGCGGGGTGCGGTGTCGATTATCTCGGATAGGGATCCGAGGTTTACGTCTCGATTTTGGAGAGGATTGCATCGGGCAATGGGCACAGGTTAAACTTTAATCTGGCATTTCATCCATGAACGACGGACGATCTGAGCGAGTAATTCAAGTGTTAGAGGATATGTTGAGGGTAGCGTGAGAGATTTGAGAGGAAGCTAGGAGGAGTTCTTGCCTTTAGCGGGTTTGCATACAATAATAGCTATCAAGCAAGTATTCGGATGGCCGTATGAAGCGTATATATGGATGAAAGTGTCGCACTCCTACGTGTTGGGCGAATTGGGGACGTCGGGTTTGGGTCCGAGATTGTGGCGAGAATCGAAAGAAAAGGTTAGAGTGATTACAGCACGGTTGAAGGAGGCGTCGATAGACAAAAGTCGTATCACGGATCTTAAGCGAAAAGAGATAGAGTTTGCATGGGGGATCAGGTGTTTCTGAAAGTTTCACCATGGAAGAAGGTGATGAGATTTGGTCACAAGGGGAAGCTAAGTCCCAGGTTTATAGGACCTTATCAGATTTTGAAGCGGGTTGGACCAGTGACGTACCGGTTGGAATTGCCTTTGGAATTGAAGTAGATGCGATGTGTTCCACATTTCGATGCTATGTAATTCTTGATCGGATCCATCTCATGTAGTACCAGTTGAGGAGGTGGAGCTAAGACCAGAGTTGTCCTATGAGGAAGAGCCGATTCAGGTTCTGGAATAAGATGTGAAGGTGTTATGGAGAAAATCAGTTCCTCTAGTCAAAGTGTTATGGCGAAACCATGGATCAGAAGAAGCTTCATGGGAGCCAGAGGAAGCAATGCGACAGCAATACCCTCACCTATTTTAGCCAGGTAATTTCGAGGCTGAAATTATTTTAAGGGGGTAGGACTATAACATTCGGGATTTAGGGGTTATGCGTTTTAACGCCAATGTATGTAGTACTGTGCTTGTGTGCTGTTTGTATGTGATTGGGAGCTTTGAAAACCTTGGGGTGTAGGCAGGAGCCTTAGAAAAATGTTTGACTTTAAGCTGATAGGGGGAAGAGCTAGGGAGCTAGGCCTTAAGAAAAGGTATGTGTGGGTTATGACACAAGAATCCGATTGGTAAAGTGGCAAGGGAGGCGCCACTTGGAGCACATAGCAGTGACGCCTCAGGGAATGTAAAGAGACCTAGGTTCGAGCAGTACAAGTAGTGTTTTGGGCTTTTATTTTTCGACAAGGAAGTGCAGTGGTGGACGGCACAAGGACTCTGAAAGGATGAGCATTGGACTTGGTCAAATTCATTTGAATGGGCGGCTAAGAGAGTGGATGAGAGGTGGACTCATTCAAACTCTTTGAATGAGAGATGGAGAGGAAAAGTAGGAGAAAAAAGAAGGGATTTGAGAAGAGGGGGAGAGTTGGCCAGCCAAAGGACTTCTATGATGACCATTTCGGTCATGTAGGTAGGGGGAGAAGTCGAATATGCTTAGAAATGTTTAGGCACTTTGTTGTGCGATTTCTTCTTCCTGAAAGCCTTTGTGTTCTTTTCTTTTGTGATCGAAAATCGAAAGTGGAGACCACTCATGCACCTTTCTTCTCCTTTCAGTTTGTTCTCTTTCTCCTTCATCTACTAAAAGCTGAACCACACCAACTTTCAATCTCTTTTCTTCTTCTTCTCACGATTTCCTCTGTCATTAAAAAGCCGAAAACACATTTGACCATAGCCGATTGCATCTTTAACCTTTGAAGCTGATTTATCCACTAGATCAAAAGCCGAATCCATATCTAGTTGTTATTGCTTTCTAAACCGAAAAGATTTATTGCATCTCTACTCTTTGAAATCGATCCACTTGTTCTTAAAAGCCGATCAACCTTCTTTGGTGGCCGAATCTCTCGGTGTTCCAAGCGAAGGTGTTCAATCGATTTCGGTAAGGGTTAATTGTTAGTTGAGTTCTCTTCTTTTTCCTTTGGTTAGCCGAAAATCAAGACTCTAATCCCTTTTATTCTTTTGGCCGAAACCATGAAGGGTGGGTTGAAATCTTGTAGTCGGCAGTAAAAGGAGACCTTTCGGATTTGGATATCCAAGGTAGCGAGAATGTAACATTGACCAAGGGCCATTCTTATAGATCTTATGTAATAATCCGAATCGACATAAGTTATGTAGGGATTTCGACATCTTCAAGGGCAAGCGATAGTTTGAGGATTTAGGCAAGCGAGGTAAGGATAGTGATATTGACCAAAGGCCATATTCTCTAATAGCAGATTTCTCATAAAAGGGTTGTGTAGGTACTCAATCGATTCCCGAAGTAAAAGCCGAAAGCTTTAGTATTCTGTCGATCTAGCCAATCAAAGGAGGCCATATCATTCTCGTTCGATGACGATGACAAAACTTAGGTTGATCGATCTTCACGCAACATTGAGGTGAAAAAGCTCGAGCTAATAATAACACGAAAACCATTTGCGGTTGGCTCAACTTTGGCATTAAATGGCTCGTAATGTAGATTTCACGCCGGTAAAAAAATAAGGCAATATCATTGGAATCAACCAAAATTTTTGGTTCATATACATCAACAGTGAAACAAACGAAGGATAAAAGTGTCGAGGACCAGCTGGAAGTTCTTCTATGGTTGTGATACATATCATCCTAGTCTTTAAAAGGACTTTTGTTTTTTCTCTAGTTTTTCCTTTCCTTTTATTTTTATTTATTTAATCTATTTTTTATTTATTATTTTTTAAATTTTGTTTGTTCTTTTTGATTGTTTGTGTTGTTTTCCACAAGTAGGTGTTGATATTATGGAACATCTAAAAAAAACTTGAAGAAGCATAGAACTAGACTCAAAGTCACGACGATGAACCCTGGCATCGTGACATGGAACTTCAAAGTTAAAATACAAGGAGAATGTCACAAAATTGAATCTCGGTGTTGCGACACTGGATTTTGAACCAATTAGCTGGGAACTTTGAAGTTTATTGTCGCGACATCGAGTCGTGATTCTTTTAAAAAATGTGTTTTTCTATGTAGGAACCCTATATTTTGGATGACACAAAATTTTTTGGAGCTAAACAGGGGAGGACAAGACTACCCAACATCGTTCATGGAACTATAACGCCAAATTAGGTAATTTTGTTCCTTATTTTATTTTTAAGCGCATTAGGGACAATGTGCCAAATAAAATGTGGGGGTACCATAGAATTTTTCAATTTTTTTCAAAATTTTTAAATTTTTGTTACTTGCTTTTATTTGTTTTAGTAATTTATTTTAATTTTTGTGTGCTTATGTGTGCTCGAGCTTGTAGAAATACAAGTGATTGGTTAGTAGCATGTAAATAGGATCTCGTGAATAAACTGTAAATTTAACTCGATAGTAATTGATTTTTGGTTGTTAATGTTAAACTAATTAGCTTACCTAGTTTGTTTTCTCCTTTCCTTGTAGATCTTCACCTTGTGAATCATGTCAAGCCGGATTGTCTCGAAGCTTACACTATCCTTGATATATAAGACGTCTTGATGAGTTTGGTAACTTGTGATGATTTAGTGTTTTGATTCACATTTGGAGATGAACATATATGCACTTTATGCTTAATGATGTGATGGGTGTAACACCCCAAACCCGGCCCATGAGTCCTGATCGGATCTGGTATGTCACGGAGTAAAATAATTTAAATCATCTTGAAAGTTTGGTGAAAACTTGATAAAATTTGGCTAAGGTATGAAAACGGTGTTTGAAAACTCAGTTGGGCTTTTTATAAATATAGTTGGGTTGATAAATCCTTTGAAAACGTTTGATCATGTAAAGTTTAAAAATCGTTAAAGTTATAATTGACTTGGTTTATTCTTGTTACCCGATTGTAACATTTTTAGAAAACCCGTAGAAGTTACTTAGTTGAAAAAGTTGCTTTTAACCGGTCTAATTAATATTTATAAAATTCCATTTGTAATATAACATGAGTAAAATAAAGCAGTAAAATAAACATCCAAAATAATAGTAGCGGCCTTATTACATCCCAAATTAAAAGGACTTAGAATATAAATAATAATAACTAAAACAAAGTAATTTCAAATCCAATGATAAGCATGGCCGCCTCGAGTCCTCTTCGGCTCCATCTCCACGATCTACTCATCTGCAAAATGTTAAGGGAAGGGGTGAGTCACCAAGACTCATGTGTAAATCCCCACAGGAAAATACAACTCATACACAAGTTATTAATGAACATGCACATGCAACCCAACTAACCATCCATACTCCTTTTCTACCCGTGTGGTCAAAACCAGCGGTGGTCAAAACCACCGTGACTAGTGTCACAAATTAAATGATGGGGCCAACCCATCGTGTGGTCAAAACCACCGATGACCATAGGTCACAATATATCAAGTGTGGTCAAAACCATGGTGGTACCAAACCACTTTGGGACTTAGTCGCAATTTATCAATCGATGTGGTCAAAACCATCGATGACCATAGGTCACAAATAATCTGATGGGGCCAACCCATCTTGTGGTCAAAACCACCGACAACGATCCATAAAATCATCCCTCCTCTCATCAATCCCACCATCATCATGCTTACATATCAATTATCATAAATCATGTGTTTAGGCATGGCATTCGATAGCATGTGATGGCATACAAAAACATATATCAAAGATCACGTATAGGGGACTTACCCGGAATCCATGCTTAAGCCCACAAGCATAAATCATAAATCACTACAATAATGATTAACAAGGCAACTATATTGCAAAGTTTACTAATAAAGTGTGTAAAGAGTTTACACACCTGTTTCTACCGAAATTCCTAGATCCCGAAGTTTTCAATCTTTAGTGCTTTATCCCTTGACCAAGGCAAAATCAAAATCCCAGAAAACCACTCCTATCTTTTGAACTTGCAAAATTTCGACCACAAAAGACTCCCTCAAAGCACCTTGCCGTTAGCACCCTTTTGGAGTCAATAGCACCTTACAAGGGGAATTTGGCCTAAGCCCCTATGGGAGAGATGTTCGGCTAGCAACACAAATGGAAGGTGCAAACTTTTAGCAAAAAGAGGGGCTAGGTTCGACTAAGTAGAAGAAGAGAAACTAAGAATTTTCTTTGAAGAGTCTTGGCAATTGTCTAGGGAATTTCGCCAAAGAACAACAAAAAGAAACGACTTGATGAAATTTTGGCACCCCTTAGTGATAAAATCGAATGTAGATGGCCTCCAAGGAGTCCTAAAGCCGGCCATCACTTCCCCCTTTAGTGATAATTTCAGGCTTTAATTATCAAAGATAATGCAAGACTTATCTTACATTTAATCTCCTAATGACCTTCAACAATTTAATAGCAAATAAACTACTAACAACTACCCCCTTCCAGCAGAATATGTGCAAAAAATTTAGCTCATCCTCATCATTTTAAGAGTCCAAAATTAAGCCAATACTCTTCCATATCATGACAAAGAAAAAAATAAAAAGCCATCGTAGCTTGCCTTGGTTCGAACCTCAAGACCTCTGCCGCCACCCCCTTGCACGCCCATGCCATGTTTCCCATTCGACTTTCATGTCCATTCCTTACCCACAAAATCCTTTAAAGCCTTCTTACTTGGCCCCTTCCTTTAACGCCCCAAAAATAAAACACTCTTGCGTCCATCATGACTCGAACCCGAGTCCTTATACCAAGGCCCTTAAGTGGCGCCCCAAGCCACTCCACCGAACCGACTTTCATGTCATCAACCTTACTTTTTAATTTTTAAAGCTTTCCTACTTAAGCCCATCACCGCATATATAAAAATAAAACGCCAAAAATGCTGCTCCAGCCATTCGAACCTATGACCTGCGCCCATCTTCACCTCCAACATCTTACGTGGTGCATGAAAGCCACTTTGCCAGGCTATTCTTTGTGTCATGCTTCTCCCAAAATTTTATTTAAGCCCTATCTCACCTAGCTCCCTCCTTTTACATACTAAAAATAAATTCTTAGCCCTAAGTCGGGCCTAGCTAAGGGGTTATGACTAGGCCTAAAACATGCTTAGCAATCATAATATTTATTCCTTCAAGCACACACAATGGGAAATTAATTAAATTACAAACAACCCCTAATTTAGGGTGTTACAGTTCTACCCCCCTTAAAAATAATTTCGTCCTCGAAATTACTTACTAACGAATAGTCGTACATCTTAACTCACCGTACTATGCTTATGCTGCGCACTCTGATCTTAATAAAACTATCTTACTTCTTAGGCACAATCTCTAAGTTCACAACCAAGGTTTCAGGCAGTTCCCTAGTAAAACGAGAAAACTCGACAATAACCAAAGCAATTAAGGGTATTCCAAAATAAGGAGCGTACACATTGTCACATCTCGCACATCTTCCTCTCATACGGCCAAGCTGATAAACCAACCTTGGTTGCCTCGTCTCTCACCTTGACACCTACCACGCCCATTACCATTTCCATTACCCCTACCGCACCTCGACCCTCTCGTGGTCATTGGTTATCCTTCCGTTCGGTGCACTATCGACCCTCCGATCTCGGTCTAATTTGCCTTTTGGATAGTCTCTAACTCGATGCTCTAAGGACCCATACTCGAAGCATCCCCGATTACCATTCCAACATTCCCGTGTGAGACTTGCCACACCGAGCACAACGTGGCGGCCATTGAGGATTAGCAGCAGCAGTAGGCCTAGCAACTTGATCCGACCCACCAAACCTCGTCCTCTTCTGCTCATTACCCGAGAACCTTGAAGGTCCCGAGCTCCTCTTATTCCAATTTCTATCTTGATTTCGTCTAACCGACCGTATCTTACCCTTGACAACTTTCGATTTCTCCACTAGACAAATGAACTCCCTGCTTCTGTTGTGGAGCTATCATCATCCTCACTCATCTCTCCCATCTTCAAATCGTCATGATGCGCTCATGCTCGGTACCCACAATACCACGAGCATACCTACTCAATGAAGGAATTGACCTCATACTCGCCATTGTCTTATTGCCTTGAACGATTCAAGAAAGCCTTCATTGTGCATCCACGTAGCTAGTTCCGATATACTTCATTTGGTAGGCATCCTGAAAAATTCCGGTGAGATTTTCTTCCACCGTTCCATCTCTCACTGATGAGCCACCTGGTAAGACTCATCCGAAGCAAAGAGATGATACCTTCAACTTCTCCTCATTGTGAAATCCAAGTCACCCATAATCCTTCGGTGGATTCTAACCAATACTCACCAAGCCTGGCGCCACTCTAGAAACTCCTACGAATATACCTCTCCGTTAGCCCTTAGTCGTTCAACCACGATTCTGAGCTCTCGCCCTGCACCTGACCTCGAGAATCGGTTCTAACACTCAGTAGCACCGCTTGGGATACTACATCGTTACCACTAGTCCGATCTTAAAATTGGTCTCGTCACGGCGGATCCCAAGATCTCATTTCCGCATCGTGACCAGACCTTGCTGGCTCGACAAGGTCATCCTACCCTACCACGGCCACGCGGTGGACATCCACGACCTCTTGAACTCATTCTAACGATTGCGTTTATCTGTTTAAGAATTTTATGCATTAGTACTTTGTTTCACTTGATTATTCGCGAAGAAATTTTATGATAGAAGTTTTAGGAGTGGTCCTTTCGTAATCATTCATGCACACAATTTTCCATTCATTCATTCAAAGAGACGTTGTAGTTTTCATTGTGATTGTTTTTCCACTACCTAGGGGTATTTTCGTAATTTGTCCTACAGGGGTATTTTTGTAATTTTTCAAAAATTAAAATTCTCGGATGATTTTGTCAAAAAGTTTTTGAAACTCTTAAATTCCTGGGGTATTTTGAAAAATTTTAAAAATCCGGGGGTAATTCGGTAATTTTAGACCTCAGGGGTATTTCGGTAATTTTTCACAAATCAAGGCGAATTTGTAAAAGTTGTAAAAATTTAAGGGCTCTTTTTGAGAATTGCATTTTCCAAAATAGTGATGTTGCAAAATTTTGAGATCAAGGTCATTTTGGTAATTTTGTTGGTTAGGGCAATTTTAATTTCACCACTAGGGTATTTTAGTAATTTTTCATAAAAGATTTCCAAAATTTGGTTCCAGTTGATTTCACAAAATAAGGATATTTTAAAAATTTTCTATTTAAAATTTCTTTCATATGAGAGGTATTTTGGTAATTTTCCAACCGTGGTATTTTGGTCATTTTTCAATTGAGGGTATTTTAGTCATTTTTAAAACAAGATTTTAATTACTTCAAAAACAAAGCGGCTAGTCCTTTCGGTTTTAATTATTAAGTTTAGCTTCGTGAGTGTGTAAATCTCATTTAGGATGAACCGTCACTACGCACTGGTAGGATTCAAGTGAGTAGGGAGGTGAGTCACGAGGACCGCTTAAATGCGAGGCCCCACCGAATCAATCCTAGACATGCGTATAACGATTGCCACATCCCTTGCTCAGTGACAACTCACAGGGTTGTTTAGGGAAAATTAAATTTTATGTATTGTTTGTTGGAGTATGCTAACCCTAGGGTTCAACAATTTCTATTCTAATAGTCTACGTTCCCAATTTACCCTTCTACCCCTCATCAAATATTCACAAAGAAAATAAATAGAAGTACTTACCTGGGTAGATTGGTGCCGGAGACTCGGTGCCATGCTGTTCAAGCCAAAAACAGTTTCTAAACATTCCAATAAGGCCTACTAACATAAACAAAACATTTTGGGCCTTGGGCCCCCCACAACCAAATTTTGAACTGGGCTCTGATACCAAAAATGTAACACCCCAAACCTGGCCCATGAGTCCTGACCGGATCTGGTATGTCACAGAGTAAAATAATTTGAATCATCTTGAAAGTTTGGTGAAAACTTGATAAAATTTGGCTAAGGTATGAAAACGGTGTTTGAAAACTCAGTTGGGCTTTTTATAAATATAGTTGGGTTGATAAATCCTTTGAAAACGTTTGATCATGTAAAGTTTAAAAATCGTTAAAGTTATAATTGACTTGGTTTATTCTTGTTACTCGATGGTAACATCTTTAGAAAACTCGAGAAGTTACTTAGTTGAAAAAGTTACTTTTAAGGTCTAATTAATATTTATAAAATTCCATTTGTAATATAACATGAGTAAAATAAAGCGGTAAAATAAACATCCAAAATAATAGTAGCGGCCTTATTACATCCCAAATTAAAAGGACTTAGAATATAAATAATAATAACTAAAACAAAGTAATTTCAAATCAATGATAAGCATGGCGCCTCGAGTCCTCTTGGCTCCATCTCGCGATCTACTCATCGCAAAATGTTAAGGGAAGGGGTGAGTCACCAAGACTCGATGTGTAAATCCCCCCGAAAAATACAACTCATACACAAGTTATTAATGAACATGCACATGCAACCCAACTAACCATCCATACTCCTTTTCTACCGGTGGTCAAAACCACCGTGGTGAAAACCACTCGTGACTAATGTCACAAATTAAATGATGGGGCCAACCCATCGTGTGGTCAAAACCACTGATGACCATAGGTCACAATATAACAAGTGTGGTCAAAGCCACTAGTGGTACCAAACCATTGGGACTTAGTTGCAATTTATCAATCGATGTGGTCAAAACCACTGATGACCATAGGTCACAAATAATCTGATGGGGCCAACCCATCTTGTGGTCAATACCATTGGCGACAGTCCATAAAATCATCCCCCTCCTCTCATCAATCCCACCATCATCATGCTTACATATCAATTATCATAAATCATGTGTTTAGGCATGGCATTCGATAGCATGTGATGGCATACAAAAACATATATCAAAGATCACGTATAGGGGAATTACCCAGAATCCATGCTTAAGCCCACAAGCATAAATCATAAATCACTACAATAATGATTAACAAGGCAACAATATAGCAAAGTTTACTAATGAAGTGTGTAAAGAGTTTACACACCTGTTTCTACCGAAATTCCTAGATCCCGAAGTTTTCAATCTTTAGTGCTTTATCCCTTGACCAAGGCAAAATCGAAATCCCGGAAAACCACTCCTATCTTTTGAACTTGCAAAATTTCAACCACGAAAGACTCCCTCAAAGCACCTTGCCGTTAGCACCCTTTTGGAGTCAATAGCACCTTACAAGGGGAATTTGGCCTAAGCCCCTATGGGAGAGATGTTCGGCTAGCAACACAAATGGAAGGTGCAAACTTTTAGCAAAAAGTGGGGGTAGGTTCGGCTAAGTAGAAGAAGAGAAACTAAGAATTTTCTTTGAAGAGTCTTGGCAATTGTCTAGGGAATTTGACCAAAGAACAAGAAAAGAAAAAAATTTTGATGAAATTTTGGCACCCCTTAGTGATAAAACCGAATGTAGATGGCCTCCAAGGAGTCATAAAGCCGCCATCACTTCCCTTTAGTGATAATTTGACTTTTAATTATCAAAGATAATGCAAGACTTATCTTACATTTAATCTCCTAATGACCTTCAACAATTTAATAGCAAATAAACTACTAACAACTACCCCCTTCCAGCCGAATATGTGCAAAAAATTTAGCTCATCCTCATCACTTTAAGAGTCCAAAATTAAGCCAATACTCTCCCATACACGCCAGCAGCATAAAAAAAAAAAAAAAGCCACTGCAGTTGCCTTGGTTCGAACCCAAGACCTCCCTGCCGCAGCCCCCCTTGCACGCCCCATGCCATGTTTCCCATTCGACTTTCATGTCCATTCCTTACCCACAAAATCCTTTAAAGCCTTCTTACTTGGCCCCTTCCTTTAACGCCTCAAAAATAAAACACTCTTGCGTCCATCATGACTCGAACCCGAGTCCTTATACCAAGGCCCTTAAGTGGCACCCCAAGCCACTCCACCGAACCGACTTTCATGTCATAAACCTTACCTTTTAATTTTTAAAGCTTTCCTACTTAAGCCCATCACCGCATATATAAAAATAAAACGCCAAAAACGCTTCTCCAGCCATTCGAACCTATGACCTGTGCCCATCTTCACCTCCAACATCTTAAGTGGCGCATGGAAGCCACTTTGCCAGGCTATTCTTTGTGTCATGCTTCTCCCAAAATTTTATTTAAGCCCTATCTCACCTAGCTCCCTCCTTTTACATACTAAAAATAAATTCTTAGCCCTAAGTCAAGCCTAGCTCGGGGTTATGACTAGGCCCTAAAACATGCTTAGCAATCATAATATTTATTCCTTCAAGCACACACAATGGGAAATTAATTAAATTACAAACAACCCCTAATTTAGGGTGTTACAATGAGCATATGGAATGACATTGAATGAGATAGAAATGGTAGCTTGTTTGATAGGTGAATGAGATAGAAATGCATTTGAACATGATTAACTTGAAGTATGCTTGAAAAATGTGGCCTAATTTGGATATTGATGGTATGTTTAATGCCTGTAAGTTTTGGATATGCTTATGTGCTCATAAGTTGTTATAATGAAATTGAAATGGTATGTTTCAAGGTGGTTTTACATAGGTAAATTTTGGAAATTGCATTACTTGAATATTAGGTTGTAATGGCATTGAATTGTTTAGGTTTACATGGTGTATAAGTAATGATTGACTAGATAAGAACTTGAACATAGATGCTTGACTATTTGGCATATTTTTGGTATGTTTTGATTCAATTGAAATTGGTTTTTGTTGAATATGCTAATAGGTTTGGTTGGAAACTTTGAAATAGGTATTAAATGGTTCATTTTTACCAAAAAAATAGAGTCCACATCTCAACGACTAACTTACCTCATCACAACATCGACAAATAGTAAGTCACATTGTGACGTCAAGTGGCCTGAGGTCACGAAGTGACAAACTATTTGGTGACATCACAATGTAGGGAAGAGGGTATCACGGTGTCGGCCCTGAACTTTTACAACTTTGCAGTTTGGTCTTATTTCGTGCCGAGTTAATAAAAGAGCTTTCGTAAGCTCGATTAATCCTTGAAGTAGAATGATTAACCTAAAATGAATGTGTTTGACATTTAATTGCATGTGTGACTTATTATTTTACTCTGAATTTAATTGTAGTTGCTCTGGTAACTAATGTAGCAACCTATAGCTCGCACTCGATGATTGGGTCAGGCGATGGGTGTTACAAATTTGATCCTCAAATTCCTAAAATTTGAAGCACTTGCATCTTCTGATTTACCCAATCAAATTTAAATCCAATTTATAAATATAGTATAGAGACCTCACATTACTATCTTTCAATATTAAACCTCAAAATTGTTATCTCCTATTATTAGGTCCATAGTAAGACTTAATTAATCAAGTAATTAAAACTTGATCTAATCTTAATTTCATGCTCCCAATTGCATTTCCTAACATAATCTTTCCATAAATTAACCAACATTACACATGCATGCGCTTAAACACTAAATCTTCAAATTTTTTTTAGATTTCCAACCATGGAAACTAAACCAAAACTTATTAACCAACAATTTTAATATTTGGGCTAATTAAATACAACATTCTTAAAGCATAATTTAACAAAAGTTATGAAAGAAACTTACTTAGATCCTTTGGCAAGCTCATGGTTTTGGTTGTATGTAAGAAAACTTAGACATTTTATTTCGTTTTGCTTGTAGCTAGAGGAAGAAATGGGAGAATAAATATTCTCTTTCATCCCTTTATCATACTTTTATTATGATAAAATCTTATTAATTAAAGTAGTCATAATAATTAATGGTTTAATTAATTTAAGAAACCATCAATGCTAATGGATAGTGATGCTCATTTCACTCAACTAATTAATTTAATGATGATTTAGTTACCTTTTTGGTCATTGGTTTTATTGCACATTAAGGGCCTGTTTAAAATTTAATCAAATCCACTCGTATAATTAACATTGCAATTTATTCCTCATATTATTTTTAATAATTGATTTAATTTATTATCACTTAATAATTTGATCTCTCAGTTATATACTTGACATGTAATTATTCGGTTCCAAATTACGAATGTCTCGGTTTTAATAAATTTGAGCCCTAAAATTAAATATTTCGACACCATTAAAAATCGAGTCGTTACAAAAAAACCTTTTATTGAAGAACAAAACATTGATGATAAAGGGATTGATGTAATCCTTGATAAGAATGACCTTCTTTAATTGGTTGCATTTTTCAAACCATATGTGAAGGATGTGGTGTATGAATTCTATGCAAATCTGCTCAAGATTATCAATAATCTTGCAAGCAAACTTTATGACAAGGTATATGTAAGAGGGGGGTGGTATGATTTTGGGCCTGCTTAGGATAAAGACTTGCTGTTGCACTCATCCACTACAGATGTTGAACTTGATGAGTCCTATGACACCATGGCCAACATCATCACAAATGATGTTCATCCTACATAGCCCCAAGCTACAAAACTTCAAGCCTTAACTCTCGAGCATACTTATCTTATTTTTCAGATTACGTATAATCAAAATTCTAAAATCATATTGGCTACTAAGAAATATGAGAGAAAGCATGAAGGGTTGAAGTTTTCTTAAAAGTGGTTCGAAGGGAAACACAAGGCTACCATACCTGAGACTATTTTTGGGGCAATGGATCTACCAATAGAGATAGTGCCTGAAGGAGTTTCCATTGAGGAAGGAAAATATGCTCAACTCTCAGCTTTTGAACAAAGGATGCTTCATTATCTTGATGCTAAGTGATGGTCACTAAACTAACTAAAATTACGACAAACACAAGCGTACCTTTCGAATAATAGTATAGCTATGGTGAGTCGGGAATATCGTATATACGAGGACTCAAAGTACTAGTACTTACAATTTTTCTATTATCTAGCCGATAAATTGGAGGAATTGTTTTTAATCTAAAATTAACTAAACTAATAACTAAGAACGCGACAGAGAATGAATTAAGAAAATAATTGAATTAAACCAATGAGATAGACAATACCCAGGAAAGAATCCACCTAGACTTCACTTATTATTCTGAATCTGAATTAAACGATTTATTCATTTGGGCCTTGATCCATAGAAATCCCTATTTTATGAAAATATCTTTTTCAAGAGTAAAAACAACTGACTCTAGGTTGATTAATTGAAATCTCTTTCTAATTAAAACCCCTATTATCACATTAACTCGATCTATGGATTCCCCTATTAGATTTCACTCTAATCCGGTAGATTTATGTCATCCTATTTCTAGGATTGCATGCAATTCCTGTAATGACCCAAAATTCACGGGCACCGGAAAAGTGAGTTATAGGGCCTCCGTCTTAGTGAATCGAGTTCGTAAATATTTATTAGGAATATTTGTGAGGCTAGTTGTGTGTTTAATTAGGCTTTAATTAAGTGAATTTAGCTTAATTAAGAGAAATTAGGAAAAGGGCTAAATTGAATAAGGGTAAAAGTAGAATTATAGATTAATAAAAGGAAAGAGGGACCAAAATGGAAAATATACCATTCACCATAAATGAGGCGGCAAATGTTGATAAAAATTTAAGATTTTTATTGTTTAATTATTATTAAATTATAATGTATATAATTATTTTATTATATGGTAATTTATATTAGTTATAAATTAAAATATTATATGAATAAATAAAAATTTGCCAAATGGATGGTGATGATATTGTACAAGTGTAAAAAAATATATGTACATTTGTAATACTTATATTTAATTAGTAGATAGATATTTATTATTTAAAAGATATTTAATAATTAAACAATTAGTATAAGATTTTTGTTGATAATAATTTATGATTTTATGAAGTGTATGGTAAAGATAAAATACAAGTGTATTAATTTTTCTTTTTTCTTTTGGTGAAAAACAAAAAACTGACAGTTTAACAATTCCTAAGATACATTAGAAACTTTTTTCATGAAGAAAAGTCGCTATCACTATATCAGGTGGTACTTCATAAGTCCGAAGAGAAGTCTGCCATGAAAGCTTAATCTTCGCCATTTGATCTACAGCTAAGTTACACTTCCTAGGAACATGTTTAATAACCCATTGAACTTCAGTGTGTAAAAGTCTTTTAATTCTTCTGATAAATGTATTTCCAGAGTCGATCATATCTTCCGTGGACAAAGCCCTAACCACTTCAAGATTATCAGACTGGATCTTGATCATTTTGTAACCATTATTCTTTAGGATAAACCAAGTGTATTAATTTAAGTATGCACATTTGTAATATTTTTATTTAATTAGTAAATAGATATTTATTATTATTAAATTGAATTAATAAAATATTTATGAGATAAATAATTATATTATGAGATTTTTGTGATAAATAAATCATATGGTGACAATTGTAGGGTGATGATAGTGTACAAATGTACAAAGAAATATGTATACAAATGTATTATTTATAATTAGTATTAAAATGATTTTTATTAATTAAATAATTATATCATAAGATTTAATTGTGATAAACAAATTAATTAAAGACAAGTGTAAAATATGTAATTGTCTAATTGTAAAATAAGTATTTGTTATTAAATAGATTTTATTATAATAATTATTATTATTACTATTAACTATATATATATATATATATATATATATATATATAAAAGATATAATGTAAAAAGAAAAGAAAGAAAAGAAGAAAGTTATAGAGAAGAAGGGTAATTATCCTAAAAATACAAAAAAAATTTATGAAATTGAGTCGCTTTCTAAACAATTTACGGAAAAGGAGTTTCCCTCAAAACGCATCCACGCCAACGCGTTTTGAGAAATCTGAAGAAAGCAGCGCCCTTGGGACGCACTTTGTGTCCACGTCGACAAAATGCGCCTACGTGGACGCGCTTTGTTGATGTGGACACAAAGCGCGTTCCTGTAGCGCTTTCTTTGGAAAATTTAAAACTAAATTATAAAAAATAAAAATAAATTTTATCTATTTAAAATATTAAAACTAAATTATAATAAAATAAAAATAAAAACAACTTCTTATTTTATTACATATATTAAAATTAAATTACAAAAAAATAAAAATAAAGAAAACTTCTTATTTTATTACATATATTGAAATTAAATTACAATAAAGCGGTCATTTCTTATTTATTAATTCTAAAAAGGATCAAAAGAAACGGTCATTTCCCATCAAAACGTGTTTTTAGAATTAATTTTTTGGTATTTAATTTTAATTAATTCTAAAAAGCAGTCAAAAAATCATTACATTTTTAAAATTTAATTTAAAAAATTAAACAAATTCTATTTTATAAAATATATTAAAATTAAATTACAAAAACATATAAGCAACTATTATTTTATTAAATATATTAAAACTAAATTACAAAAAAAACTTCTTATTTATTAAATATATTAAAACTAAATTACAATAAAGTTAAAAATAAAAACAACTTCTTATTTTATTACATATATTAAAATTAAATTACAATTAAAAAATTAAACAATTTCTATTTTATTAAAGGTATTAAAATTAAATTACAATCACAAATAAAAAATAACTTTTTTATTAAAAATAAAAACTTATTACAATTTAAAAATAAAAAGCCCATTTGATTCAATGTTGATGCTTATTGAATCGATGCCACCAAAGGCGTTCGGCGATTCTGTACGGATTTCTCCTTCTTCTAGCTTCCGACGGGGTCGTGGAACCTCGAATGGGATTTTGTTCCTCCAAGATGGGTTTGATTGTGGGTGTTGCGAGGATGACCCACCTTGATAAAATAACGACCCCGGAGATGTTTGCATAAACCACGGCGGGGGTGTCTGAATCCCGTATGGCGAAGGAGGTTGGTAGAAAAAAGTGCTCTCTGACGGCACCTCTTGTGATCCCTCATGCAACGACGGCTTCAAGATCGGGTGCTACCAGAGTAGTCGAGAACGGACTCGACCGGCCATGCATTCCAACCTGGGGGACCGAAAAGGACACATATATAGGTTAGGAAACATATAAGGGGTAGGTACGACCGCATAAAGGGTAAAGGCTATGATGTCGGTTTACGATCGAATCGATGATGGGCTGGATCGTGCTTGTGCTATTGATGGCCCCGTCTTATCACCCATTCTCCTTGGATTTAAGGGCCCCGACGTTTTCTTTGTTTACAAAGTTGCCGTCGCCTCTCTTCTTCCGACAACAAATACGACTTACCATGGATCCTAAACCATGGCATGTATTTTGGCAGGCACGCTAACTCCGGAACGACGATCGGTTCCCGGTTAGGTAAATAGTCATACCGGTTCTCCCACGTCTCGATATGTGCTGACCAAAATCTTGGCCAATCCATGTGCAACTGCCGTAAGTCCACTTTGTGCTCATCATCGAGCACCTCAAGTGGCACGGGAATCGGTTGTCAAAATCCAAATTGTTGCAGAACCCGATCTGAGTGGTGCATCTCCACGGTCGAATAGGTGATCAATGGGACCTTCACGTGCCGACTACTCAAATTTTGCAAGAACTCCTCCGGAATTACTGCTCAAATATCTGGATCCTCGTACGGTGTCCATTGAAACTATATTAACATTACCAAAATATTAGTCATATACATAATACTAGACACTAAATATGAAATACTAAATTATAAATATGAAATTGAAACTTACTTGTGATTACGACCATTGGTCCAATAGAAGCCAGATATCTTTAAGCGAGGTAGGTATTCCAAAGATGACTTGTCGAATGGTTCCACCTAATTAAATAAATTTTAGCATACAATTATACTATAAATCTACGTAATAATTGTAAAATATAACATTAAATTTACCTCGTTATCGCGGAAATGAATATGGGTGGTCGAGTCGAGGACGTAAAAATGGAAATCGAAAGCATGCCCGTGACTGCAGTAATGATAGGCAACCTTCGATTTTTGATTTACTCGGCCGCATCGCCTCGCACATGAAACACCCCAAACCCGGCCCACAAGCCCTGACCAGATCTGGTATGCTCCTTGTGTAAAACGTAGTTAAGTCTCGTATGACATTTTGAAAATCGTGGTGGTTTTGAAGAAAATAGATTTGGGTTGTCCTCAAGTTAAAAATTGAGTTGTAATTTAATTTTGTACTAAATCGATATTTTTGTATTTCAAAAGTTACAAGTTAAAGAAATACCAAATTTTAGAGTTTAATATTATTGTTAACTTGAAAACCGTAGGTGTTTGAGTTTCAAAACAATTGATGTTGTTGTATCATAATAGAAATTTAAAACGCAAAAAAAAAAAAGCAGCTTAAGTAATAATGCCCTTATTACATCAAAATATATCCCAAAATAAACCAAAATAAACTTAATAAGAAAACCAAGAAAATTTAGTGCATGGCCACCACTAAGTTCCCCGTAGGCCTGGTCCATTCATCGAGTGCCATCCGCAAAAGTTAGCCCACGAAGGGTGAGTCAACAGACTAAGATGTAACAACCATCACAAATTCCCAAAACATACAAGGCAAAATAAGTCACATAAAATAATGGTAAACCATGATGCAACCAAAACCACCTACATCCAACATCTACACATCACCCGTACCTACCGATCACACCGTGGGATTACAAAATCGACCTCCATCCGTTACACACCATCGAAGGCCGCTGCGTATCAATCGCACATCGCTTCTTATAATTGTGGCATAGCCACGGGATAATGTGATGAGTCACCAGATTCATATTATGTGACATAGTCACTAGATAATGTGACAGAGTCACAGATATTGTGGTAGGAACCACGGATCACTTCCCTTTCACATAATCACCCATATGCCCATGCAACATACAAACATGCTATTTTTCATGCAATTTACCTTACCCCAAAATCATAACGGATTCCACATATTTTCACATCAATGTTAATAAACATTATTTACAAGTGTTAAGGGGTAACGTAACTGAATGCACTCGTACCATTGAATGGTACCCTTAGCCATATTTTCATATTTTCATTAACACATATCTAATATTATCAACCCAAGGGGAATTAGTGTAGGGCTACACACCTGATTATTCGTAGATCTAATCAAATCTGAAAATCCCAATCTAACGCGACTAGATCCCTTTTTCCTACATTCGCCAACACTTAGCATATTAGCAAAAGCCATTATTGCTAAACAGTCAAATCTCAAGGGTTATCGCAACCAAAATCCTTACCTTGTCACGATTTGGTTACTAACCAAATCCCGAAACTTCGTGATGATCCCCCCTTGCAATCGGCTAAACACTAGAACACTCAATCAGTTAGTTTTTGGCTTTTGAACGAATAAGAAACAGATCTGAATCACTAGAACCCTTACCACTGACTTACCGAAAACTATTGGCAGGGAAAAGATACTCCCAATCTACTGCTTCAAAATCCCAAAAATCCTAAAAGAAACCGATTGCATGGTTGATTAGAAGTCAAGACAAATGCCAAATTTCGGCTTTTGTTCTACACATGTCGACAGAGAGGAAATAAGGAAGAATAGTGGAGATTCGGTCATAACAGACTTACCTATTCCAAACCGATTTGAGAAGAGATAAAGAGAGATCTCTACTTGGTTGATATTCGGCCAAAAACTGAGAAGGGATGAGGTGGAAAGATTTCGGCAATGGCTTTAGGAAAACAATAGAGATTCGGCCAAAAGTGAAAAGAGAAAATACGGGAAGGATAAATGATATTCGGCTTTTGATTAACAGTAGAGATTGTGAGAAAAAGAAGAAAAAGAATGATATGGAGGCTCAATTATGATTCGGCTAGAGTGAGAAAAAAGAAGAAGAAAGAATTGAGAGAAAGAAAAGAAAAGTGTTGGTGAGGCTTAACCAAAAATTCGGCTTAAGGGATTTTGGTGACCGAATTTGTCATCCAAGAAGTCCCTTGGCCGGCCAACTCTCCCTCTATCCATTCAATCCCCCTTTTCACTCTACCTTAGCGAAATCTCTAAGATGTCAGACCCAATCTATACCTCCTCCATCAGAGTCCTTGTGCCATCTACCACTGCCCTTCCTTGCTAAAAAATAAAACTCCAAAACGCTTCTCTTGCTGCTCGAACCTAATCTCTTCTCACTCCCTGTGGCGTCACCTTACAAGGCCCTAAGTGACGCCTCCTTGCCACCTTACCACTGAGTTATTTGTGTCCTAAACCACGCAATAATCTCCTTAAGGCCTAGCTCCCTTAGTTCCCCTTTTTGGGCTTAAAAAAAATCCAATAACTTCTAAGGCTCCTACCTACATCCCAAGGTTCTTGAAGCCCTCAAATCACATTCGAATCACACTCAAGCATGCATTCACATACATTTAAGTAAAAATGCATAACCCCTAAATCCCGGATATTACAGTTCTACCCCCTTAAAATAATTTTGACCTCGAAATTACCTGGCTAAAATAAGTGAGGGTATTGCTGTCGCATTGCTTCCTCTGGCTCCCACGAAGCTTCCTCTGATTCATGGTTACGCCATAACACTTTGACTAGAGGGACCGATTTCCTCCGTAGCACCTTCACATCCTGTTCCGTAATCAATCGGCTCTTCCTCATAGGACAGATCCGTCTCACTCTACCTCCTCAACCGGTATCACATGAGATGGATCCGATCGGTAACAACGTAGCATCGAGACGTGAAACACATTGTGTATTTGCTCTAACTCGAAGGCAACTCCAGCTGATATGCAACTGGTCCAACCCGCTTCAGAATCCGAGAAGGTCCTATAAACCTAGGACTTAACTTTCCCTTGCGACCAAATCTCATTACCTTCTTCCACGGCGAAACTTTGAGAAACACATAATCTTCCATAGCAAACTCAATCTCCTTCCGCTTAAGATCTGCATATGACTTTTGCCTGTCAGATGCCTCCTTCAACTGTGTCTGAATTACTTTAACCTTCTCTTCGGATTCTGCCACAATCTCTAGACCCAAAACCTAGCTCCCAATTCTGTCCAACATGTAGGAGTGCGACACTTCCGTCCATACAGCGCTTTGTACGGTGCCATCCGAATACTTGCCTGATAGCTATTATTGTACGCAAATTCCGCTAAAGGCAAGAACTCCTCCCAACTCCTTCTGAAGTCTATTACGCAACCTCTCATCATATCCTCTAGCACTTGAATTACCCGCTCAGATTGGCCGTCCGACTGCAGATGGAATGCCGTACTGAAGTCCAATCTGGTGCCCAAAGCTTGATGTAGTGCCTTCCAAAATTGAGACGTAAACCTCGGATCCCTATCCGAGATAATCGACACCAAGACTGACATGACCTCACGATTTTCGCTATATACAACTTTGCCAATTTTGTAGAGAATAGTCAACTCAGACCGTATGAAATGTGCGAGACTTGGTCAACCGATCTACTATCACCCATACCGAGTCCTTCTTAGTAGGTGTAAGGGAAGCCCACTAACTAAGTCCATTGTAATTTCTCCCACTTCCATTGCGGAATCTTTATCATATCAAGAAATCTCGACGGTACTTGGTGTTCAACCTTGACTTGTCGACATGTTAAGCACTTCCCTACAAACTCAGAACTTTTCGCTTAAGACCGTGCCACCAAAAGCTCCTCAGTAAATCCAGATAACTTACTTCCTCCGGGATGCATAGCATAAGGGCTACTATGCGATTCTCAAGAATTCTTCTTTAACTCCTCATCCTTGACATACAGACCACCTCAAAATACAAAGACTCCATCGTTGTTTACACCAAAATTTTCCAATTCCTATTTTGTACTTGTAGCGACAGCACTTAGTTCACCATCTAACAATTGTTTCTCATTTACCGACTTAGCCATGTCGGCTTCACTTGCAATTTCGCTAGCAAACTTCTATCATCATAGAGGCTCAAATGTGCAAACATTGCCCTTAACTCCGACACTACTTTCTGACTTAGGGCATCCGCCACAAAATTCACCTTGCCCGGGTGATACTCTATTGAGCAATCGTAATCCTTCAACAACTCCACCCACCTACGCTATCTCAAATTCAGCTCCTTCTGAGTCAGCAAATACTTTAGACTTTTGTGGTCCATGTAGATCACCGACCTTTCTCCATACAAGTAGTGCCTCCACCCTTTTAGAGCGAATACCACCGCTGCCAACTCCAGATCATGCATCGGATAGTGAACCTCATGTGGCCTCAATTGTCGAGACGTATAAGCGACCACTTTCCCGTCTTGCATAAGAACACATCCCAATCCTGTATGGGAAGCATCACAATATACCACATAGTCCTTTCCTGCTTTAGGCTGAATCAAAACCAGAGCTTCTGTCAATACTTTCTTAAGCTTTTCAAAACTTTCCTGCTTCTATCCACCCATACGAAAGGTACCTCCTTCCTTAACAACTTCGTCAAAGGTGCTGCTATTGACAAGAATCCCTTAAAAAATCTCCTGTAGTAGCCTGCTAACCCCAAGAAACTACGAACCTCAGCCACAGGCTTGGGTGGTTTCCAATCCAATACTGCCTCAATCTTTCGAGGATCCACCCTTATTCCTTCAGCAGACACCACATGTACTAAGAACGTAACTTCCTTCAGCCAAAATTCGCACTTGCTGAAATTGGCATATAGCTTCTTTTTCCTTAATACTTGCAGCACAACTCAGAGATGCTCATCATGTTCTTCCTCAGACTTGGAATACACCAAAATATCGTCTATGAACACAACAACGAACTGATCCAGGTAGGGTTGGAAAACCCGGTTCATCATGTTCATGAACGTAGCTGGGGCATTTGTCAATCCGAACGGCATTACCAAGAACTCATAATGCCTATATCTTGTCCGAAAGCGGTCTTATGGATATCCGCCTCCTTTACCTTAAGTTGATGATATCCGACCTTAGATCGATCTTCAAAAATCTGCGACCCCTTAAACCGATCGAACAAGTCATCTATCCTTGGCAATGGATACTTGTTCTTGATGGTCGACTTATTCAACGCAGTAATCTAAGCACATGCGATAGTCCCATCCTTCTTCTTCACAAATAGAACCAGGTGCTCCCATGGAGACACACTAGGTCGAATAAACCCACGATCGAGTAACTCTTGGATCCGGGCTTGAGCTCTACTAACTCTTTTGGTGCCATTCAAGATGGAGCAATTGACATAGGAGCTGTGCATTTTAGTAAGTCAATTTCAACTCCACCTCCCTATTTGGGGTAACCTGTAGCTCCTCCGGAAAGATATCTACAAATTCCCTTACTATTCTAACTCCTCCACAAATGCTTCCTTAGCCTCTAAGGCACTGATCAACATCGAAAAGCTACACACTCTTTTCTCACCATCTTCTCTACCTTAAGGCGGATACCATATTTGACAAGCAATTTAGCCTCGCCCATCACCACAACCTCTTTGTCGCCGAAGTTCTTAACGACATGCTCTTAGCAAGACAATCTACATTCGCATGGTACTTCGCCAACTAGTCCATGCCTAAGGTTAAATCAAATTCCTTGAATGGCAGCTCCATTAAGTCAGCTGGAAACTGCGCCTCCTAAACTTCCAAAGGTACTGCCCTAATGAGTTTGTCTAATACTCATCGATTGCCCTAAAGGACTAAGTATACCATCTTCCTAGGTACAATTTCAAAGTTCATATGCGAGTTCCGCACACCTTACTAGTAATGTATGAATGAGTTGACCCAATATCTATCAACGCAATAAAGGGTAATCGAGATAAGGAACATACCGTTATGACATCAAAAGGCCACCATCCTCCCTCCGATGGATCGTGATATACTAGACCTGGCTGTCTCGCCTCCGTGTTACCAACACCTCTGACCGGTGTTCCCGACCTCTTCTAGAACCATTACCTCTGCCAATCGGACCATGACCCCGCGGTGGCTATTGTCCACCTCTTCCAGCCTGATTAAGACCGACTTCTTGGTCGGCTCTCGCATTTTCATGGGATGTCCCTAATCATGTGATCCTTGGACCCACACTTGAAACATCCTCCGCCTTCTTCCAACACTCTCCCAAGTGCATCTTTCCACACCGAGCACAAGTACAGATCTTGTCCTCCAGAAGCGACTTGTCGACCTCGCGACCCATCCGTTCTAGGTCTCTTTTGAACATTCCCGGATGACCCTGATGATTCAAAACCTCTCTTTTGCCTATTTTTGTCCGTGTTCTGTCTCACAGACTCCTTAATCCTTTGGCTACCTTAGCCTTTTCTACCAACACGGCAAACTCCCGCTCCTGCTGTGGAGCAATCAAAAATCTCAGGTCATCCCTCAGTGAAACACCCCAAACCCGACCCACAAGTCCTAACCGGATCTGGCATGCTTCTAAAAAAAATTCATTCGTAACTTGTTTGAAAACTTTGCTAAAACTTGTGTATATTATTTTTAAAAAAAATTTTGATTTGGGTTGGGTTCAAAAATTAAATACCTTGTTGATTTGGTGTCAAAACATTTGATAAATATACTTAAGAAAATTTAACTTTTAAACTTTAAATTGATAATAATTGCATCATACTAAGTAGCTTAAAAGCATGCATAAACGATTCAATACTTTGGCCTTATTACATCAAATAAAAACACGAATAATTTAAAACTTAAACATAAATAAAATAAATCAATCCTTGAGCTTTGCATGGCCACCCTTGAGCTCTCGTCAACCGGTCCATTCTTGATCATCACCAAAAATAGTCCCACAAGGGTAAGTCAAGCAGACTCAATGTGTACAACCAACACCAAACTCAAATAAATTCGGGCATATCAAATCATACATAATCATATAGCATTAAATAAAATGATGCAACTCGACCCAAGCCTAGTTATCCATCCGCTACACGCCACCCGCATCAACCATCACACCGTGGGGACTACTAAGCCAACCTCCATCTGCTACACACCATCGAAGGCGTCATTGCAGCTTGACGTGCTCATCGCCCTTATAAAATTCGTGGCATCGCCACCAGATACATACTTTGTGTCATGAGACACCATTTTCAGATATCGTGGTCTTAGGTCACCACATTCAGATATCGTGGTCTTAGGTCACCACATTCACTTCCCCTTTACATATCACCCATATGCCCATGTCATACAAAATCATGCAACGTAATGCCTTAGGCCGATTTCACATTCTTATCATATTTAGATTCATGGCATAACAAGTCTTATCATACTCATAGTAGGAGTAGGAAAACGTACCTTAGATCTGTGTACCATAACATGGTACTTAGCCATATTTTCACATTCAGTATAACATACATACATATTAAATGATTGCCTTAAACTTATTAAGAAATAGTGTGGGGTACACACCGATTAACTTAGCAATTCACTCCAAATTCAAAATCCAATCCATCGCTTTAGATTTTTAGTGCCTATATTCTACCAATCCCATTCATATTAGTAAAAGCCATTCGGCTATAAAACCAAATCCTAGTAGGATTGTTGTAATCAAATTCTTACCTTGGTGCCGATTGATTAAAAATCAAATCCAAACTTTGAAATCCTTCTACCTTGTATTCTACCAACATTAGGTCACCTAGAGGATTAGTTTTGACTTTCTAAACAAATAAGGAATAGACTTAAAACATTAAATATGGCCTTGGCCGATTGTACTTATGCACTTACCTTACGATTTTCAAATCCTGAAAAGTATCCCTTGCCTTAGGTGTCTTGAATCTTAAAAATCTTGAAAGATCTTTTCTTGAAGTCGACGACACTTTTGCTTGAATTCCACAGGGATTCGGTTAGATGATAATAGGAAGATTCGGCTCCTACTCCTAATAGGAATAGGATATTCGGCTATTTTAAGGAATACAAGAGGAAAGGTATGATTCTTTTGAGGGGTTTTGGCTATCACTCTTATTGATAGGCATTCGGCTTTCAAAGGAATAGAGAGAGATTTGAGGTTGAATGAAAGAAAAGAATGAGAGGTGTGAGTGGGAAGAAATTCGCACAAAGAAATTTAAAAAAATATCAAAGATGATTACTCCCCTTATAAAGAATTCGCTACTATATCCTTGCTATTATCAAACTCTTTGATAATCTCCTCTATTATCTCCTTAAGAAATAAAATAATTAATCCAACATTAATCCCTTATCAAACTCCTATATTATCTCTTATCACCTATTTAAACCAAAATAAATAAAATAAATCCTTATTTATCTCTTCTTCATCTTGCACAAAATAATTAAATCAATAATTATCCTACTTGAATAAATAAAACAACAATTATCTATTATCTACCAACTTAAAATAAAATAATCATCAATTATCCTACCTTAGTCAAATTAATAGGAGAATTAAGCTCAATCCTCCTTCAATTGTAAGTCCAATTGCCATCCAATTTATTCTCACCCTTCTTCCTTGACGCCAAAGCAAAAATAAAACACTCCCATGTGCTTCCCACGTTACTCGAACCTCGAGACATGTCGCCCTTTGACGCAAGTCTGCAGTAACGTCCCAAGCCACTTTGTTTTGGCTCCTTTTGTGTCATAAACTCCCACACTTCCTTTTAAGACCTCCTTCCCTAGCTCTCCCTTGTCTTAACGCCAAAAGCAAAATAAAACACGCCCCTCGCCGCCAACAAGATTCGAACATGAGACCGCTCCTTGCTCAACAGATAATGCCCCAAGCCACTTTGCCAAGGCATTTTTTTGTGACATGACTCACGCAGAATTTCGTTAAAACCTCTTTTGCCAGCGCCTTCTTGACGCAAAAATAAACGCCCTTCCTCGCTTCCTTCACAACTCAAACCAAGGCCCTTATCCCCACCGCACATGGCGCCCATTGTCACTTTACCACATGATTTCTTGTGGCATTAATTCCTAAAATTCCTTTAAAGCCTCCTTAGCCAGGGCCTTTTTTGACGCAAAATAAAAGTCTCTAATGCTTCCCACGATACTCGAACCTCTTCCTTCCCCTAGCCTATGACGTCATGCACCAAGGCCCTAAGTGGCGCCTTGTAGCCACTTTACTGTGCCCACTTTCATGTCCATAAACTCCTAAGATTTTCTTTAAGGCCTTATTCGCCTAGTTTCTCATTTTAGACTTAAAATCCAACATTTTCCCAAAGCTTTCCCTTCATCCTTGGGTTCTAAAACTCCTAAAACATACTCAACCACACTTAAAGCCTACTAACACTTGAGTTATGCTCCAAATGCATAACCCCTAATTTAGGATATTACACTCATCGTCCTTAAACCGGACACATCGCTCATGCTCGTAGCCACTATACCTCGAGCGATCGGCTCAACCTTAGGAATTACGCCTCGACTGCACGGACTTATTTTCCGATCCAACCTCGAAACGCCTTCCTCACAAGATCAATATAGCTAGTTCCAATGTACTTGTTTCGACACGCCACCTTAAAATACTCCCAAGTAAGATCATCTCAGTAGCACCATCCCGAACCATGAGCCACCATTGATATGACTCATCACGGAGAAGTTTACACTACCCCTTTCGCTTCTTCTGGCGAGTCAGTCCAAATCATCCATAATTTGTCTCGTTGTCGCCAACCAATACTCAAAGTATTGGGCACTACACCAGATATACCACGTAAAACTCAGCTTATTGGCTTGAGTCGCCGAGTACGATTTTTGAGCTCCCATACCTCCACCTACTCCACCACCCTCTCAAGAAATTGCGATCGCCGCAACATCGTGATCATCTCCGTCGATCTCGATATTCAACACCAGCAATGGTGGTGGTGGCATTTCATTCTCGGACCCTTGACCAAACCTAACGGGTTTCGACACGGTCATTTGGCCTCTACCATGGCCACGCACATTACGACCACGTCCTCTAGAACTCATTCTTCCAATTACGTTTATCCTGTTAAGAATTTTATGAATCATTATTTCTTTCCACCGATTTATCATGCGGTCTTATGATTAATAGTTCTAAAAGTAGTTCTTTCAATTCATACACACACTACGGCCTCAAGTTCATTCATTCAATCATCATCATTCATGAATTTGCATTCATTACGTAAAAAGTGTTGTGATTGTCATTGTCATGTTTTCCACTACCTGTGGGTATTTTCGTAATTTTATCCCACAGGTATTTTTACAATTTGTCCAAATTAGGGTATTTTGAAATTTTGTAAAATAGGATTTTGGTATTTTTACAAAATAGGTATATTTTAATAAAAAGGAATCGGGGTAGTATGGTAATTTTATAAATTGAGGTATTTTGTAATTTTACAAACCAGGGCATTTCGTAAAATATAATTCGTGTGATTTTACTGAAATATGGGTAATTTGGAAATTTTCAATTGGGGTACTTTGGAAACTTTCCATATCGGTGGTATTTTGGTAATTTTTACATGTTGGGTAATTTGGTCAATTTGCAAATCGCTGGTATTTTGGTCATTTTTGAATCAAGGGTATTTTGGAATTTTATGACCAAGGTTTGACTTTAGAATTGTACAAAACAAGGTGACCGGTCCCTTTCGGTTTTAATTATTGAGTTTAACCTGTGATTTAGTCCTCTTGGTTAGGGTGAATCGTCACCACGCACTGTAGGATTCGAGCGGAGAGGAGGTGAGTCACTAAGACCGCTTAAATACCAAGCTCCCCTAATCCACTCCTAGACATGCGCACAACAGTTGCCACACCCTTAACTCTTGACTTACTCATGTGTTTGTTTGGTTAGACTTTAAATTTTATGTAATTGATTGTTGGAGTAAGCTAATCCTGGGTTCAATAACTCCTAATCTACTAATCTACGTCCCTATAATTCCCACATACAAATCACACAAGGGTTAGGGTACTTACTTGGTAGACTTGGTCAAGACTCAAAGCCATACCGTAAAACCCGCCATTCTTTAGTAAAACTTAATTTCAAAATAAAGAAAACGTTTGGGCCCAAAAAGCCCTCAAGGCCGAAGTTTTGAACTGGCTCGATACTAAATTGAAACACCCCAAACCCGCCACAAGCCCGGCCGAACTGCATGCTCCTTGTGTAAAACGTAGTTAAGTCTCGTATGACATTTTGAAAATCATGGTGGTTTTGAAGAAAATAGATTTGGGTTGTCCTCAAGTTAAAAATTGAGTTGTAATTTAATTTTGTACTAAATCGATATTTTCGTATTTCAAAAGTTACAAGTTAAAGAAATACTGAATTTTAGAGTTTAATATTATTGTTAACTTGAAAATCGAGGTGTTTGAGTTTCAAAACAATTGATGTTGTTCAGATCATAATAGAAATTTAAAACGCAAAAAAAAAAAATAGTTAAGTAATAATGGCCTTATTACATCAAAATATATCCCAAAATAAACTAAAATAAACTTAATAAGAAAATCAAGAAAAATTTAGTGCATGGCCACCACTAAGTTCCCCGACGACTGCCCATTCACCGAAAGTGCCATCTCGCAAAAGTTAGCCCACGAAGGGTGAGTCAGCAGACTCGATCAGTGTAACAACCATCACTGATTCCCAAAACATACAAGGCATAATAAGTCACATAAAATAATGATAAACCATGATGCAACCCAAACCACCTACATCCAACATCTACACATCACCAGCATTCACCGATCACACCGTGGGATTACTAAATCGACCTCCATCCGCTACACACCATCGAAGGCGTCGCTGCGATCAATTGCACATCGCCTTATAATTGTGGCATAGCCACCAGATAATGTGATAGAGTCACCAGATTCATATTATGTGACATAGTTACGATAATGTGTGAGTCACCAGATATTGTAGTAGGAACCACTAGATCACTTCCCTTTCACATAATCACCCATATGCCCATGCAACATACAAACATGCTATTTTTCATGCAATTTACCTTACCCCAAAATCATAACGGATTCCACATATTTTCACATCAATGTTAATAAACATTATTTACAAGTGTTAAGGGCAACGACGAATGCACTCGCACCATTGAATGGTACCCTTAGCCATATTTTCATATTTTCATTAACGCATACCTAATATTATCAACCTAAGAGGAATTAGTGTAGGGCTACACACCGATTATTCATAGATCCAATCGAAATCTCAAAATCCCGATCTAACGACTAGATCCCTTTTTCCTACATTCTACCAACACTAAGCATATTAGCAAAAGCCATTCGCTAAATAGTCAAATCTCAAGGGTTATCGCAACCAAAATCCTTACCTTTGCTACCGATTTGGTTACTAACCAAATCCCAAAACTTCGTGATGACCCCTTTGCAATCGGCTAAACACTAGAACACTCAATCGGTTAGTTTTCGCTTTTGAACTAATAAGAACAGATCTGAATCACTAGAACCCTTACCACCGACTTCACCGAAAACTATTGGCGGAAAAGATGCTCGATTCATCGCTTCAAAATCCCAAAATCCTAAAAGAAACCGATTGCATGGTTGATTAGAAGTCAAGAGAAATGCCGGATTTTGGCTTTTGTTCTACACATGTCGACAGAGAGGAAATAAAGAAGAATAGTGGAGATTCGGTCATAATGCACTTACCTATTCCAAATTGATTTGAGAAGAGATCAAGAGAGATCTCTACTTGGTTGATATTCGCCAAAAACCGAGAAGGATGAGGTGGAAAGATTTGGCAATGGCTTTAGGAAAACAATGGAGATTCGCCAAAAGTGAAAAGTGAAAATAGGAGAAGGATAAATGATATTGGTTTTGATTAACAAGAAAGATTGTGAGAAAAGAAGAAAAGAATGATATGGAGGCTCAATTATGATTGGCTAGAGTGAGAAAGAAGAAGAAGAAAGAATTGAGAGAAAGAAAAGAAAAGTGTTGGTGAGGCTTAACCAAAAATTGGACAATGGATTTTGGTGAACTAATTTGTCATCCAAGAAGTCCCTTGGGCCAACTCTCCTCTCTATATTCAATCCTCTTTTCACTCTACCTTAGCTTAATCTCTAAGTCGTCGACCCAATCTATACCTCCTCCATCGAGTCCTTGTGCTGTCCACCACCGCCTTCCTTGCTAAAAATAAAACTCCAAAATGCTTCCCTTGTCGTCAACCTAGGCCCTTTCACTCCCCTGTGGCGCCACCTTACAAGGCCCTAAGTGGCGCCTCCTGCCACCTTACCACCGAGTTATTTGTGTCCTAAACCACGCAATAATCTCCTTAAGGCCTAGTTCCCTTAGTTCCTCTTTTTGGGCTTAAAAAAAAAATCCAATAACTTCTAAGGCTCCTACCTACATCCCAAGGTTCTTGAAGCCCTCAAATCACATTCAAATCATACTCAAGCATGCATTCACATACATTTAAGTAAAAATACATAACCCTTAAATCCTGAATATTACAACACATCTCCTTATACAACCTCGATAGCACGGCAGACTTCAACTCAATTCACCGTTGCTCTAAAATCAACAAGTTTCAAGAGCTATCTCAAGTGTATGAGGTTTCTAGAAAGGTCCGCATCGATAGCCTTCAATTATCTCAAGAATGTATGCTCGAGCATGCCAGATTCACTCTATTTGATTGGCCGAGCCATCATTCGACTGGAATGTGTCTCGTTACTGTGCCATCTCGATCGACCTCCCCGAATTTTATTCGAATGGCACCTGTAAGCTCGTAACATATGGCCATCCAATCACCGAAGTTGTGGACCCGGTGACTACCTGGCCGTCCACCGACAATCCCAACAAGAATCAAGACATCTTCCAGAGTGATGGTACACTCTCCACATGAAAGATAGAAAGTATGCATCTGGGTCTCCACCTCTCTATCAACGCACTAATCAAAGACTACCCAACTTGAACCCTCAAATTATCGTGGCCACGCACAAAAACCCGCTCTCGTAGGTAATTCTCGATCAACTATTTATGGGAGACCATGCATATTGCGAATATAACATTGCAACACTCGATCTACGTAATGTTTAAAAATTATAAAATAAAATTAATTAAAATTGCATAGACCTAAAAAATATTAAATAATATTGAAAAATTAAAATGAAAACTTACCATTTGCATTTGCTCGATGGAGATGTGCTTGTTGTTCAGACTAAGTAATTCTTTGGCCATTGTAATACGATAGAAAATTTTAAAATTTTCCAAAAGAATATATTAAAAAATAAAAAGGGTTTTTGTAACTAGTAAAGGACTATTTTGAAATTTTAGAGGAAGTTTGAAGGACTTAAAGAGAATTTTGAGAGGAATTTGAGAGGAATTTGAGAGAAGAATGAGTAAGGATTAAAGTGTGAAAAAAAAGGGGTGGGAGGTTTTTATAGTTTTTTTTTACCGTTGGGCCCTCAACGGTCAAAAAAATTTGACCTTTTTTTTACAGCTTGAGGCTAAAAGCGGGCCCTTGGGATCAAGATTTTGTGCCATTTTCCTCAAACGTCGGCCGACGTGGACGCGCTTTGAGGAAAATGGCCCTTTCTCAGAATTTTCAAGAACCGCCCAATTTCGTAATTTTTTTATTTTTTGGTATTTTTAGGATAATTACCCGAGAAGAAGCAACGAAAATAGGGAAGGAAAAAGAGAAAGAAAAAGAAAAGGGGGAACTAGGGAATTGAAGCTTGAAGTTTAATTGGTAAGTTAAATTAAGTCATTCTCTCTTAATTTTGATGCTTTAAAAGCTTAGAACAAGGTTTATAGAAATTATGTTGATATTTTGAGAGTTCATAGGTTTTCAAGTATAGTTTATGTTGAACAAAAAGTTGAAGTAGGGGTTTAATTGAATGAATTTAAAGTTTGAATTAATAAAGGGATTAAATTGTAAAAGAAGCCATAAATTTTGTGTTGTAGGGACTAACTTGTAAGAATTTCGAAATTAGGTATTTATGATGAAATTTTGATAGATATGTATAAGTTTGGTTGAAATTTGGATAGAAATAAAGTATGAATTGAGTTAGAAAAGTAGATAAATCTAGTTAAGACCAAATTGGAATTAAAGTATAAATTGGATAGAAATTCAATTAATTGTTATAAATGAGTGTCTGTAATTAATAGTTTAATTATTATTATTTTCATAGCTAACAAAGAACCCGAAGCATCAAGATCGAAAGGAAAAGAAAAAGTTATAGAGGAGTAATCGGAATCCGGTTCAGACATTATAATTCAAATCTATTTATTATTAATTGTTATATTTTAATAAAATGCATGGTAGATAAAATTAGGAAAGTAATTGAAATAATAATATTGGTTTGAATGAAATTGATTTAACAATGTTTATGGCTATTGAAATTGAGACCGATACTAAACTCAATTATGGAATATTGAATATTGTTTTGAGTACTAAAATTGAATTATGAATTTATCAATATTGTTATGTGTACGCATTGAGCTGTGAAATTATCAAGTAATGAATTACCGCAATACCTGTGAAACCGATTGAAATAAGGAAATTATAATTGATACTAAACTAATACGGAATTGTATTGAAAAGTGAATTAAATAGCCTATTAAATAGTCAGCTAGTCGGATATAGTTGGCATGCCATAGGATATGGAAGAGTACGAGTTTTTGCGGCTTATCGATGAGTGCACTTATGTGCCGACTCATCGTTATCACATTAATTCGACACTTTGTGTGTCGAATACTATTATCTTTATTCTATCGCCATCATATCGACATCGTTAGGTATCGTGTCTGAATTAAGGCACAATGTGCCGATCTTGGTGTGTTTGGGTTGGAACGTGTATCCGTCAAAGTCCGAGTTTGTTAATATGGTGAATAACTAAAATGAGAAAATTAAATAAAATTTGATTGATCGTACTATTAAAAATATGAGAAAGTGAAATCATGAATTGAAATGTGAATTGAAATTGAGATATCGAAATAAGAAGTGAAAATAGAATGAGTTGAAAATAATGAAATAGTGTATGAGTTAATTGAATATAATCTTATGAATTAATTATAATTATTTTTATTGAAAAATATTAGTTTAAATAATTATTGAAAGACTAATGTTGTAAGATTTTAGATGAGGAATGAAATATGTTATTAAATTAGGATATAGAAATGAAAATATGAAATAATGATTTTTATGAAATGGTTATTGAAGAAATGCATGAATGATTTTTGAAGGTAAAATAGTGGTAAAATTTAATGTGTGTATATATTGTTTTTACCTTAAGTATTTGAATTATAGTAATACCATCGGTGTATACTCAGCATTTACAGTTTGTTTCGCATGCAGATTAGGTCTGTAACTTTTGAGATTCAATTTGAGATTTCAAGCTTTCATCTCATCACATCTTCAAGCAACAATAGGGTATGTTTTAAAATTTTAATAGAATGGCATGTACTTAGGCAAAATTAAGTATGTCCCAAATAGTAGTGATGGGTTTAAATTTATTATTTATCCGGTTTTATGTTCAAATATAATAGTAATTAGCCAATAATTACTTTGGCACCAAATGTAATATTCCTATAACAGGTTCCTTGAGTCGAACATGGTATAGGGGTGTTACAATTCCACTAATTATGCTCGATCTAATCTTAAAGAGGGACTTTTGCTCCACTGAATTAAGCACATTAAGCATGAATTAATATCCTAAAAATATTAAAACACGAAATAAGCATACATAATTGAGAACAAGAATTAAGTATTTATCATGTAATTTAGAAATCAAATAATAAGGTTCATATAGGTTTCATCTTCCCTAGGTATCTAGGGAATTTAGTTCATAATCTGGAATAACATCATTAGGAAAACAACAAGACATAAAGAAACCCAATAAAACTTCTAAAGAAATTGAATGGAGATCTTCAATCTTGAAGGAAATCCACTTTTGAAATGAATCCAAGAATATTCTTCAAGTCTTTTCTTTGTTCTTCTCTGCACTCTCCTGCATCCTCTTCTACTATGTATTTATAAACTTTAGAATGCTCAAAATCCCTAAAATTAGCTTTTTCCGTAAAAGAGAAATAGGATGCGAAATCGACACAGGCTGGCACATGTGTGACCAGCCTGTGTGGAAATGCCTCAGGCCGTGTGGATCCTGAAAATAGGTCTTTTTTTATTTTGGCCCTTTTTTCACTCATTTCGCTCCCCTATGCTCACCTAAATATAGAAACACAAATTTAAAGGATTAGGAGCATCAAATACACTAATTTACATAATAAATCACCCAAAATCACATAAAAAATGGGATTAAAAACATGTTACTTTTATAGCTTATCAAATATCCCCACACTTAAGCGTTTGCTTGTCCTCAAGCAAAATCCTCAACTCACAATTAAAATTAATCTTTCTCAACTTATAATTTCATCAATAATGTTTCAAATAATTCAAATAATCATACATTTATAATTCAACTAAAAGAGCATTAAAGATTCAAGCAATCCAAGTCGAGCATTTTTAACACATGAAAACATAGGTATTTCCCTTATCAAAGTAATAGGTATTTCCCTTATCAAAGTAATTACCTTTAATTCAAAACCGATAAGAATTGACATCCTCATTAAAGATTCACTCAAATCACTCAAAGTGTTTAAAGTTTAAAAATAAGCACTCAATAGTCAAACATGAAAAGTCATTACCATAGGCTTGCATAAAAATCAAATCTCCACCACTATAAAATGAGATGATACACAAATCAAAAGGTCTTTATGAGGTTGTAATGGGGCTTAGGTTAAGGGTGTGGAGAAATGCTGAAAAGTTGGTTAAAATCAAGATCCTAATAAAGGGGTTATGCATTTTACTTAATTGAATGTTGTTGCATGCCTAAGTATAATTGAGTGTGTTTTGGAAGTTTTGGAACTTTAGTATGTAAGTGAATATTTAGAGAAATATTAAATTTTAATATTTAAGATGGAGCTAAGCAAGATAGGCTTTAAGAAATATTAGCAAGAGGTTTTAAGCATAATAAGTCAATTGGCAAGGTGGTAATGGCGCATGGGTGAATGCATGAGGGAGAGGTTCGAATCCCCTAGCTAGCAAGTGGAAGAATTTTAATTTTGATTTCTTTCCTATAGTGTCTGGCCAAGCTTATCTAGAATGGATGGACATATTTTTATTTTGGTTAGTAGACTTTAGGAAAAAGGCAAGTTAGAGTTATGGTATGGAATCATGAAGTTATGGTAAGATAGGGGACAAAGGGCTTGAAGAAGGGAGGATGTTTTGAAACATTTTCATGGTCATTTGACCATGAACCTAGACGGCATAAGGGGCTAAGGGGGATGGTTTAATTGTGATAGAATCAAGGGATTTGATGGGGAAGAAATGAGGAGGAAAAAGGGGATCATGTTGGCATACATGTTGGCCGAATTTGACAATGGATTGTGGGTGATAGTTGGCCAAAATTCTAACATTTTGTGCATCTTTTCTCATTTCTCCAAAAGCTCTCTTCCTAGCCAAATTTTGTTAATGACATTAGGTAAAAGTTTTGCTTTGTTTTGGCTTTTATTTTGACCATTTTGGTTTAAGTGCCTATTCTCTCAAATTCTTGTCCTCTATAGCCAAAAGCATCAAAAGTTTTGGAAAACTTTTCTTTTTCCTTCATGGGCGAATGTTCATAGCTTCTAAACCCATCTCTTTTCTTTTGAAAATCAACATCATCATCATCATCTTCTTTTTTCAATCTTTCTTTCTTTCTTTTCTTCTTCTTTCTCTCAACCAAACCATCATCTACCATAACCAAAACCACCATTCTTTTCTTCTCTTTGTTAAAACCGAACCATTTTTCACTTTCATCTTCTTCTTTCTTTTCTTTTATTGAAAACCGAAACCACTATAGCCAAAAAATCACTATCTTTTCTTCTTTTGTGCAAACCAAATCACCAATTCTCTTTTTCTAAATCATTAAGGTCAATCTTCCTAATAGTGTAAGTAAGGGTGAATCAATCTCAGACACGAGTAAGGATTTTCTACCAATCGTTTTTTTATTTTCTTTTGGAATTACCGATTTAAGAAATCTAACTCTCTTATTTTCTCCTTGGCCGAACCTTTGAAGGGATTTTAAGGATTCTTTTGGTAGCCAACATTTTTAGGAGAGTTCATTCTTAATCAACCAAGGTAAGGATTATCATTTTCGCTTATATCGCTTTCTTTTAGATAGATTACTAATTGACTTTATTTTAGGGAGAGTTTGGGACTAACAAGATAGGTTCGAAAAGAGCGGTAAGGAGTGTTTGAAGAGGGAGGCTCTATAATACCCTCAAACTTCAAATGAAGGGTCAGACGAGGATACGAGATTTTCCACCAAAGTTGTGGACCCATCGCTAATGAAGATCGGTTATTTGAAGTCGTATGCGACACCCGAGCCACTTTTCGTTAGTGGGTTGTCATCGGTTTTGATCCATCTATCGAGAGAAACCACGATAACGGTTGTCCCGAGATTTCGAGGGTAAGGATTTAGATCTCTCATCAATAGAGTAGATTATAAGTATTAGTGTGTTCTAATCAAGTGTAATAATTAATTAGGTGTTGACGAGGGAAGGTATCGCTCTCACCGTCATAAGGTGTGTAACATTATACTAAAATCCTCATAGATCTAAAATAAATGTGATTTATATGAAAATATATTTGATAATGAATGTGGGTACCATTCAGTGGTATGCGATATTCGTGTATGTTTACCCCAATATTTCGATAATTTTGCTATTTGCCTAAATGTGAAATAAGTATGATTTTGCTATGATTTTGGGGTAAATGGCATGAAAACTAAATAATATGTATGTGCATGGGCATATGGGTGTTATTGATAAGGGAAGTATTCTGGTGGTTTTACCACATAATCCTGACTTCAAATACATATTTGAATCCAAGATGACTTTGGTCACATATGTGAATCTGGTGACTTCGATCACATATTTGAATCCGGTGACTTGGCCACAATTATCCGTGGCCTTGCCATAAAATTATAAGGGCGATGTGCATGTTGACCGCAAAGAATCGCCTTCGATGGTGTGTAGCGTAATGGAGGGTCAATTTAGTAATCCCTACTGTGATTGGTTGGTACGGGTGGTGTGTAGCGGATGGATATTTAGGTGGACCGGTTTGCATTTCATTATATATATATCCATGTGATTTCTAAATGATTTTATTTGATTTGCTATAAAAATGGGCTTATGGCTAAATATGACTTAATTGGGCTTATGGCTATATGTGTTATTAAATGGGCTTAAAGGCCATGATCAATTGGGCTTTTAGTGTTTTTGTTACACATTGAGTTTATGACTCACCCTTTGTGGGATAATTTTCGATGACTCTTAGCAATGATGGATTGGGTCGGGGACTACGTGGTGGCCATTGCTCAACAAAAGTATTTCGGATGATTCTCTTAATTAAACCTATTAAGCGTATTTTTATTACTTAGAATTTATTATGGGTTTTGCTATTTTTGTAATATGGCCACTATCAACCTGCTTTTTAATTTTTATGCTTTTAAATTTTTATTCGCCATGAACAATATTTATTAAATAACTAAATGGTTTTTGATAAATAATTTAAACCGCTTTTGACACTAATATATAAATATATATGTTTTACAATAATAAGTAAAATTTTCATTAAATTTGGTTTCCTTTTAACTTATAAATTTCTCTTAAAAATAATATTTTAAGAAGATACAAATTTATTTAAATTTGATTTCAACCTAAATATTAAGTTAATCTATTTTATACAAACTCATCAAGTTTTTCTTAAACAAAACGAGAAATTGCTAAAGTTTTATTCGAGGAACATATCAAACCGGTCAAGGGCTTTTGGACCTGTTTGCGGTGTTTCAACTTGGTATCGAGCCCAATTTTAAACTCTCGGCCTTGGGTTTGAAGCCCACAACGCTTTCAAAATTTGGCCCAAATGACTTTTTGAAAGTTTTCTTGTTAAAATGGTTTTATAAGAGCATGGCACCAAGTTCTCTACCAGTCCATCGTAAGTACTTTTGTTGATAAAGTGATATGAATGTATGATAAGCCTAAGGAAACTATACTTTAGAGACACGGACCCTAGGTGTATGTGTACTACTACGTAAAACCATCGAATAAATATCTGCATAAAATAAAACTTTTAATAAGAAGTGAAAAGACTCTAATGCATAAGACTTTTTGTAAAAATAGATAAGACGCTTAGTAGACATGAGTTCTAGGGACGTGGTCGTCGTGGACGTGGTAGAGGAAGAATGGTCGTGACCGGAACTAGTTAGATCTCGTCAAGGTTCAAAATGAAGCTCCACCACACTGTTGGGTGGAATTTCAAGAACAAAATGAAGGAGGTGACGCAGATCACAAGTCGTGCCGCTAGTTTTGGACCAGTAGTAGAAGCTAATATCGAAATGGGTCTCAAAGTCAAGAGTCGAGAGACTTAGATCAAATGGAGCCGAGGTTTTAAGGGAGTATCCGAGTAGCCCCAAATGTAAGCGGAGAATCGGTTAGAGGCAATCGAGAGGATCATGGATGATTTAGACCGCATCTTTCAAGAAAAGTCGAAGGTGTTGTTTCACTATTCGTGATGAGGCCTACCAAAGGTGACTCACTATCAAGGAGAGTACCCACGGATCGAGTGGATCGGGGTATTTTAAAGTTAAGTTCAAGGAAAATATGTTTGAGCTAGCTACATCGACTCCCAGAGAAAGGCGTTTCTAAATTTAGTACAAGAAAATAAGTCGATAAGTTGAGTATGAAGCAGAGTTCTTACGATTTAGCCGATATGCTAGAGGAATAGTAAAACCGAATATGAGCGGTGTGTCGATTCGAGGATGGACCGAGAGATGAGTCAGTGAGTGTTGATTGCTCAAGATCGAGAAAGAGACTTTACGCCTTAGTAGAAAGGGCAAGGATAGCCAAGAAGTTGCAATTTGAAAAGATGTAACCGGACAAAGGCCGTAATAAGAATAAGAGGAGCTTTGGGTCTTCGTGGTCATCCGAGAATTTTCGAAGAAACCAAGAGTTGATGGGCCACGAGGTCAAGAAACTACTACGGAGGACAACATCGTGCTTGTGCTCAATGTGGGAAGATGCACCCGAGAATGTTGGAAAAGATCGGGATGTTTTAAGTGCGGGTCTAAAGATCATATGATCAAGGATTGCCGATGAATTCAGATAAGAACCGCCAAAGTAGAGGTGTTAATCAGTCATGCAGAGGTGAACAAAATTGATAAGGGGCCGTGGTCCAAATGGAAGAAGTAATGGTTCGGTAGAGGTGAAACTTCAAGAAGAGGCAAAGGGCGTACTCGAGGCAAGACAACTGTGTCCGGTATATGCGATTTGTCAGTAGAGAAGATAGTGACGCAATCGATGTTATCACTGCACGCTTCGATTGTCGAGTTGCCCTTTATTACTTTGATAGGTATAGGGTCAACTCATTCATACATCGCTAGTGAAGTATCTAAAACTCGCATGTGACTTCTAAGATCGCATCTAGGAAGATGACGTGACTTAGTACTTTAGGGATGCATAAAGAGTAATAGACAAACTCTTTTAAGGAAGTGCCCTAGAAGTTCAAGGGACGCAATTTTGGCTAATTTAATGGAGTTGCCATTCGGAGAATTTGACCTAATCTTAGGCATGGACCTGCTAGTGTAATATCGCAAATGTGGATTGTACTACTAAGCGGATGTCATTAAGAACTATTGATGACAAAGAAGTTGTAGTGATGGGCGAGAGACGAACTACTTATCAAATGTAGTATCCGCCTAAGGCGTAAAAGATGGTTAGAAAGGGATGTGGCTTTTCCGATGTTGGTTAGTGCCTTGGAGGCTAAAGAAGCAACTATTGAAGAGGTCGGACTGTGGAGTGAATTTGTAGATGTCTTTCCTAAGAACTTCTAGGATTGCCTCCTGGACGAGAGGTAGAATTTGGGATTGAATTATTGTTCGAACGACGCCAGCTTCTATTGCTCCGTATAGAATGGCAATCAAGGAGTTGGTTAAGCTTAAGGCTCGAGATCCAAGAGTTGCTTGATCGTGGTTTTATCTCGACCTAGTGTGTCTCCATGGGAGCACCGTCCTATTCGTGAAAAAAGAAGGACTGATCGATGCGGATGTGTATAGACTATCTACAGCTGAATAAGCTAACCATTAAGAACAAGTATCCTTTGCCAAGGATCGATGACTTGTTCGATCAACTTAAGGAGTCATGTATTCTCAAAGATAGATCTAAGGTCGGTATCATCAACTTAAAGTGAAAGAAGCAGTATATCCATAAGATGCCTTTCCTAACAAGATATGGGCATTATGAATTTCGGTAATGCCGTTTGATTGATTTAACGCCCACCAATGCTCATGGATATGATGAACCGGGTTTTCCAACCCTACTTAGATGGCTCATCGTGGTGTTCATATGATCTACATCCTAGTGTATTTTAAGTCGAGATAGAACATGATAAGCATCTCGGATTGTGTTGCAAGTTTTAAGGAGAAAATTTATGCCAAATTCAACAAGTGTGAATTTTGGTGAAAGAAGTTATGCTTTTAGACCATGTGGTGTCTGCGAAGGGATAAGGGTGGATCTCGAAAGATTGAGGCAAGATTAGATTGAAACCACCCAAGTCCGTGAATCGAGGTTCGCAGCTGGGATTAGCAGCTATTACGTAAGATTTGTCAAGGATTTTCATCGATAATGCACCTTTAACGAAATTGTTGAGAAAGGAAGTACCTTTCGTGGGCCGATATAGCAAGAGAGCTTTGAGAAGCTCAAGAGGGTTTTGATCAAGCTCGGTTTTGATTCAAACCGAGGCGTGGAAGGATTTTATCGTATTGTGGCGCTTCACACGGGATTAGAATGTGTTCGATGCAAGACGGAAGGTAGTTGCGTATGCGTTCTCGCAAGCTTGAGACCACACGAGGTTGACGATGACTTAGAGTTGGCGCGGTGGTCTTTGCTCTTAAAGTTTGGAGACATTATTTATATGGGGAAAAGTCGTTGATATACACGACCACAAAAGTCCTAAATATCTACCGACTCGTAAAGAACCGAATTTGAGGCAACAAAGGTGGATAGAGTTGTTGAAAGATTACGACCGTTTCATTGAATACCACCCGAGCAAGGCGAATGTGGTGGCGTATGCTCTAAGTCGTAAAGTAGTGTCGATTCATGGGCGATGTTTGCACATCTTAGTCTTTATGACGACGGAAGCTTGTTGGCGTAATTACAAGTAAGGCCGATATGGTTGAGTCAAGTGAAAGAGAGACAATTGGTAGACAATGATCCGAGTGCAAAGCTACAGTACAGTACAGAGGGGAATTAGAAGATTTTGGTATTAACAACGATGGAGTATTGTGTTTCAAAGGTAAAATCAGATGCCGAGGATCGGAGTTGAAGCAAAAGATTCTTCAGAGTCGCATGGTAGCCCATATGATATGCATCCGGAGGAAGTAAGTTATATCGAGATTTGCAAGATCAATTTTGGTGGCCTCGGTCTTAAGCTTAAAAGTTACGTAATTCAAAGAAAGTGTTTAACGTGTCAACAAGTCAAGGTCAACATCAAGTACCTTCTGGATTGCTTCACCGATAAAGATTTCGCATGGAAGTGGGAGAGAATCACCATGGACTTTGTTAGTGGGCTTCCTCCTACGCCTACTAAGAAAGATTCGGTATGGGTGATAGTGGACCGATTGATTTAAATCTACACATTTTATCCCGCAAGTTGATTACTTTTGCGTAAATTGGCGGTTATATGTGGTCGAGATTGTGAGATTGCATGGAGTGCTAGATCGATTATTTGGATAGACATCCGAGGTTTACGCCCCGCTTTTGAAAGCATTGCATCGTGCCTTGGGCACCAGATTGACTTTAGTACGGCATTTCATCCACAAACCGACGGCCACCGAGCGAGTAATTCAAGTCTTAGAGGATATGTTAAGGGGATGTGATGGATTTCAGAGGAAGTCGGGAGGAGTTCTTATCGTTAGCGTAATTTGCATACAACAATGCTATAAAGCCAATATTTGATGGCATCAGATGAAGCACTATATGGACGAAAGTGTCGCACTCCTACGTGTTGGATGTAACTAGGGGAACGCCACATTTTGGGTCCGTAATTAGTGGTCAATCCAAGAAAAGGTTAAGGTAATTCGCTCGATTAAAAGAAGTGTCCGACAGCAAAAGTCGACGCAGATCTTAAGCGGAAAGAAATAGAGTTTGTCGTGGGGGATCAAGTATTCTCAAGGTTTCACCTTGGAAAAGGTGATGAGATTTGGTCGCAAAGGTAAGTTAAGTCCTGTGTTCATTAGACCTTATTGGGTCTTGAAGCTGGCCTGACTGTGGCATATAAGTTAGATTTGCCTTCTGAGTTGAAGCAAATGCATGATGTGTTCCATGTTTCAATGTTACGTCGTTACACTGGATCCATCTCATGTAGTGCCGCTTGAGGAGGTGGAATTAAGACCAGATCTCATTCTATGAAGAGGAGCCAATTCAAATCCTCGAGCGGATGTAAAGGTGTTACGGAGAAAATCTGGCCTCCTCACAAAGTATTATGGCGAATCATGGATCGAAGAAGCTACGTGGAGTTGGAGGAAGCGAGCGACAGCAATACCTCACTTGTTCTAGCCTGTAATTTCTGGGTCGAAATTATTTTAAGGGGGTAGAACTGTAACATCCTGAATAAAGGGGTTATGCATTTTTACTTAATAGAATGTTGTTGCATGCCTAAGTATAATTGAGTGTGTTTTGGAAGTTTTTGGAACTTTAGTATGTAAGTGAATGTTTAGAGAAATATTAAATTTTTAATATTTAAGATGGAGATAAGCAAGATAGGCTTTAAGAAATATTGGCAAGAGGTTTTAAGCATAATAAGTCAATTGGCAAGGTGGTAATGGCGCATGGGTGAATGCATGAGGGGAGAGGTTCGAATCCCCTAGCTAGCAAGTGGAAGAATTTTAATTTTTGATTTCTTTCCTATAGTGTGGCCAAGCTTATCTAGAATGGATGGACATATTTTATTTTTAGTTAGTAGACTTTAGGAAAAGGCAAGTTAGGAGTTATGGTATGGAATCATGAAGTTATGGTAAGATAGGGGACAAAGGGCTTGAAGAAGGAGGATGTTTTGAAACATTTTCATGGTCATTTGACCATGAACCTAGACGGCATAAGGGCTAAGGGGATGGTTTAATTGTGATAGAATCAAGGATTTGATGGGGAAGAAATGAGGAGGAAAAGGGATCATGTTGGCATACATGTTGGCCGAATTTGACAATGGATTAGGGGTGATAGTTGGCCAAAATTCTAACATTTTGTGCATCTTTTCTCATTTCTCCAAAAGCTCTTTCTAGTCAATTTTGTTAATGACATTAGGTAAAAGTTTTGCTTTGTTTTGGCTTTTATTTTGACCATTTTGGTTTAAGTGCCTATTCTCTCAAATTCTTGTCCTCTATAGCCAAAAGCATCAAAAGTTTTGGAAAACATTTCCCTTTTTCCTTCATGGTCAATGTTCATAGCTTCTAAACCCATCTCTTTTCTTTTGAAAATCAACATCATCATCATCATCTTCTTCTTTCAATCTTTCTCTTCTTTCTTTTCTTCTTCTTTCTCTCAACCAAACCATCATCTACCATAACCAAAACCACCATTCTTTTCTTCTCTTTGTTAAAACCAACCATTTTCACTTTCATCTTCTTCTTTCTTTTCTTTTATTGAAAATCAAACCACTATAGCAAAAATCACTATCTTTTCTCTTCTTTGTGCAAACCAAATCACCAATTCTCTTTTTCTAAATCATTAAGGCCAATCTTCCTAATAGTGTAAGTAAGGGTGAATCAATCTCAGTATTATGAGTGAGGATTTTCTACCAATCGTTCTTTTTATTTTCTTTTGAATTGCCGATTTAAGAAATCTAACTCTCTTATTTTCTCCTTGGTCAACCTTTGAAAGGGATTTTAAGGATTCTTTTGGTAGCCAACGCTTAGAGAGATCATTCGAATCAACCAAGGTAAGGATTATCATTTTCGGTTATATCGCTTTTAGATAGATTACTAATTGACTTTATTTTAGGGAGAGTTCGGACGAACAAGATAGGTTCAAAAGAGCGGTAAGGAGTGTTTGGAAGAGGGAGGCTCAGAATACCCTCAAACTTCAAACGAAGGGTCAGACGGTATACTGAGATTTTCCACCGGGTTGTGGACCCTCTCGCTAACTAAGATCGTTATTTGATTAACAAAGAGAGATTGTGAGAAAAAGAAGAAAAAAGAATGATATGAGGCTCAATTATGATTAAATAGAGTGAGAAAAAAGAAGAAGAAAGAATTGAGAGAAAGAAAAGAAAAGTGTTGGTGAGGCTTAACCAAAAATTGAAGCTTAAGGATTTTGGTGACCGAATTTGTCATCAAGAAGTCCCTTGGCCTACCAACTCTCCCTCTATCCATTCAATCCCTTTTCACTCTACCTTAGCGAAATCTCTAAGATGTCGGACCCAATCTATACCTCCTCCATCGAGTCCTTGTGCCATCTACCCTTGCCTTCCTTGCTAAAAATAAAACTCCAAGCAGCTTCTTGCTTGCTCGAACCTAATCTCTTCTCACTCCTATGGCGTCACCTTACAAGGCCCTAAGTGACGCCTCCCCACCTTACCACTTTGAGTTATTTGTGTCCTAAACCACTTAATAATCTCCTTAAGGCCTAGCTCCTTAGTTCCCCTTTTTGGGCTTAAAAAATCCAATAACTTCTAAGGCTCCTACCTACATCCCAAGGTTCTTGAAGCCCTCAAATCACATTCGAATCACACTCAAGCATGCATTCACATACATTTAAGTAAAATGCATAACCCTAAATCCGGATATTACGGTTCTACCCCTTAAAATAATTTTGACCTCAAATTACCGGCTAAAATAAGTGAGGGTATTATCGTCAGATTGCTTCCTCTGGCTCCCACGAAGCTTCCTCCGATTCATGGTTACGCCATAACACTTTGACTAGAGGACCGATTTCCTCCAGTAGCACCTTCACATCCGTTCCGAATCTGAATGGCTCTTCCTCATAGGACAGATCCGTCTCACTCTACCTCCTCAACCCGTATCACATGAGATGGATCCGATCGGTAACAAACGTAGCATCGAGACGTGAAACACATGTGTATTTGCTCTAACTCAAGGCAACTCCGGTGATATGCAAGCGGGTCCAACCCGCTTGAGAATCAGAAGGTCCTATAAACCTAGGACTTAACTTTCCTTGCGACCAAATCTCATTACCTTCTTCCACTGCTGAAACTTTGAGAAACACATAATCTTCCATAGCAAACTCAATCTCCTTCCGCTTAAGATCCTGATATGACTTTTGCACGTCGGATGCCTCCTTCAACTGTGGTCTGAATTACTTTAACCTTCTCTTTGGATTACGCCACAATCTCTAGACCCAAAACCTAGCTCCCAATTACATCCAACATGTAGGAGTCACGACACTTGAGTCCATCTGCTTTTATGCGGTGCCATCCGAATACTTGCACGATAAGCTATTATTGTATGCATAAATTCCGCTAAAAGGCAAGAACTCCTCCCAACTCCTTCAAGTCTATTCGCAACCTCTCATCATATCCTCTAGCACTTGAATTACTTTCAGATTAGTAGTCCATTGCAGATGGAATGCGTCTTTGAAGTCAATCTGTGCCCAAAGCTTGATGTAGTGCCTTCCAAAATTGAGGCGTAAACCTCGGATCCCTATCCAGAGATAATCGACATGGCACTCCCGTCTGACCTCACGATTTTCGCTATATACAACTTTGCCAATTTTTGTAGAGAATAGTCAACTCAGACCTTTGGTATGAAATGTGCTGAGACTTGGTCAACCGATCTACTATCACCCATACTGAGTCCTTCTTAGTAGGTGTGGGGAAGCCCACTAACGAAGTCCATTGTAATTCTCCCACTTCCATTATGGAATCTTTATCATTTGAAGAAATCTGACGGTACTTGGTGTTGACCTTGACTTGTCGACATGTTAAGCACTTCCCTACAAACTCTGTAACTTTTCGCTTAAGACCGTGCCACCAAAAGCATTCCTCAGAATCCAGTATAACTTACTTCCTCCGGGATGCATAGCATAAGGGCTACTATGCGATTCTGAAGAATTCTCTGTAACTCCTCATCCTTGACATCTGAACCACCTTTCAAAATCAAAGACTCCATCGTTGTTTACACCAAAATTTTCCAATTCCTATTTTGTACTTGTAGCGACTTAGCACTTAGTTCACCATCTAACAATTGTTTCTCATTTACCGACTTAGCCATGTCGGCTTCACTTGCAATTTCGCTAGCAAACTTCTATCATCATAGAGGCTCAAATGTGCAAACATTGCCCTTAACTCATTAAACACTACTCGACTTAGGGCATCCATACAAAATTCACCTTGCCCGTGATACTCTATTGAGCAATCGTAATCCTTCAACAACTCCACCCACCCACGCTATCTCAAATTCAGCTCCTTACGATCAAGCCAAATACTTTAGACTTTTGTGGTCCATGTAGATCACCGACCTTTCTCCATACAAGTAGTGCCTCCACCCTTTTAGAAGCGAATACCACACGCCAACTCAAGATCATGCATCGGATAGTGAACCTCATGTGGCCTCAATTGTCGAGACGATAGCGACCACTTTCCGTCTTGCATAAGAACACATCCCAATCTGTATGGGAAGCATCACAATATACCACATAGTCCTTTCTCGCTTTAAGGTGAATCAAAACGAGCTTACATCAATACTTTCTTAAGCTTTTCAAAACTTTCCGCTTCTATCCACCCATAAAGGTACCTCCTTCCTTAACAACTTCGTCAAAGGTCGCTATTGACAAGAATCCCTTAAAAATCTCCCTGTAGTAGCTCGCTAACCCCAAGAAACTACTGAACCTCACCCATGCTTGGGTGGTTTCAATCCAATCTTGCCTCAATCTTTCGAGGATCCACCTTATTCCTTGCAGACACCACATGTACTAAGAACGTAACTTCCTTGACCAAAATTCAGACTTGTCAAATTGGCATATAGCTTCTTTTCCTTAATACTTGCGACAACTCGGAGATGCTCATCATGTTCTTCCTCGGACTTGGAATACACCAAAATATCGCCTATGAACACAACAACGAATCGATCCAGGTAGGGTTGGAAAACCCGGTTCATCATGTTCATGAACGTAGCTGGGGCATTTGTCAATCCGAACGGCATTACCAAGAACTCATAATGCCTATATCTTGTCTGGAAAGCGGTCTTATGGATATCTGCCTCCTTTACCTTAAGTTGATGATATCCTGACCTTAGATCGATCTTCAAAAATCTGCGACCCTTTAAAGCGATCGAACAAGTCATCTATCCTTGGCAATGGATACTTGTTCTTGATGGTCGACTTATTCGGTCAGTGGGTAATCTAAGCACATGCATAGTCCCATCCTTCTTCTTCACAAATAGAACCGGTGCTCCCCATGGAGACACACTAGGTCGAATAAACCCACGATCGAGTAACTCTTGGATCTGGGCTTTGAGCTCTACTAACTCTTTTGGTGCCATTCAGTATGGAGCAATTGACATAGGAGCTGTACCCGGTAGTAAGTCAATTTCGAACTCCACCTCCCTATTTGGGGGTAACCCAGGTAGCTCCTCCGGAAAGATATCTACAAATTCCCTTACTATTCTAACTCCTCCTACAGCTGCTTCCTTAGCCTCTAAGGCACTGATCAACATCAGAAAAGCTACACACTCTTTTCTCACCATCTTCTCTACCTTAAGGGCAGATACCATATTTGACAAGCAATTTCGCCTCTCGCCCATCACCACAACCTCTTTGTCGTCAGAAGTTCTTAACGACATGCTCTTAGCAGCACAATCTACATTCGCATGGTACTTCGCCAACTAGTCCATGCCTAAGGTTAAATCAAATTCCTTGAATGGCGCTCCATTAAGTCATTTGAAGCTGCGCCTCCTAAACTTCAAAGTACGCCTAATGAGTTTGTCTAATACTCTCGATTGCCCTAAAGGACTAAATACAGGTCATCTTCCTAGGTACAATTTCAAAGTTCATATGCGAGTTCGGACACCTTACTAGTAATGTATGAATGAGTTGACCCAATATCTATCAACGCAATAAAGGGTAATCGGAGATAAGGAACATACCGTTATGACATCAAAAGTGCGTCACCATCCTCCCTCCGATGGATCGCATATACTAGACTGGTGTCTCGCCTCCGTGTTACCAACACTCTACCGGTGTTCCCCGTCCTCTTCTAGAACCATTACCTCGGTCGGACCATGACCCCGCGGTGGCTATTGTCCACCCCCTTCACCGCTCGATTAAGACCGACTTCTTGGTCGGCTCGCTGCATTTTCATGGGAGTCCCTAATCATGTGATCCTTGGACCCACACTTGAAACATCCTCCGTCTTCTTCCAACACTCTCCAAGTGCATCTTTCCACACTGAGCACAAGTACTCAGTCTTGTCCTCCGTAGAACTTCTTCGACCTCGCGACCCATCCGTTCTAGGTCTCTTTTGAACATTCCGGATGACCACGATGATTCAAAACCTCTCTTTTGCCTATTTTTGTCCGTGTTCATCTCACAGGACTCCTTAATCCTTTGGCTACCTTAGCCTTTTCTACCAACACGCAAACTCCCGCTCTCATTGTGGAGCAATCAAAATCTCAGTCATCCTCGGTGAAACACCCCAAACCCGACCCACAAGTCCTAAGGATCTGCATGCTTCTAAAAAAATTCATTCTAACTTGTTTGAAAACTTTGCTAAAACTTGTGTATATTATTTTTAAAAAAAATTTTGATTTGGGTTGGGTTCAAAAATTAAATACCTTGTTGATTTGGTGTCAAAACATTTGATAAATATACTTAAGAAAATTTAACTTTTAAACTTTAAATTCGATAATAATTGCATCATACTAAGTAGCTTAAAAGCATGCATAAACGATTCAATACTTTGGCCTTATTACATCAAATAAAAACTCGAATAATTTAAAACTTAAACATAAATAAAATAAATCAATCCTTGAGCTTTGCATGGCCACCCTTGAGCTCCTCGTCAATGGGTCCATTCTTGATCATCACCAAAAATAGTCCCACAAGGGTAAGTCAAGCAGACTCAATGTGTACAACCAACACCAAACTCAAATAAATTCGGGCATATCAAATCATACATAATCATATAGCATTAAATAAAATGATGCAATCCTCGACCCAAGCCTAGTTATCCATCCGCTACACGTCACCCGCACCAACCATCACACCGTAGGGACTACTAAGCCAACCCTCCATCTGCTACACACCATCGAAGGCGATCGTAGCTTGGACGTGTTTCATCGCCTTATAAAATTAGTGGCATCGCCACCAGATACATACTTTGTGTCATGAGACACCATTTTCGGATATCGTGGTCTTAGGTCACCACATTCAGATATCGTGGTCTTAGGTCACCACATTCACTTCCCCTTTTACATATCACCCATATGCCCATGTCATACAAAATCATGCAACGTAATGCCTTAGGCCGATTTCACATTCTTATCATATTTAGATTCATGGCATAACAAGTCTTATCATACTCATAGTAGGAGTAGGAAAACGTGCCTTAGATCTGTGTACCATAACATGGTACTTAGCCATATTTTCCACATTAAGTATAACATACATACATATTAAGCAGTGCCTTAAACTTATTAAGAAATAGTGTGGGTACACACCGATTAACTTAGCAATTCACTCCAAATTCGAAAATCCAATCTCATCGCTTTAGATTTTAGTGCCTATATTCTACCAATCCCATTCATATTAGTAAAAGCCATTCGGCTATAAAACCAAATCCTAGTAGGATTGTTGTAATCAAATTCTTACCTTGGTGCCGATTGGATTAAAAATCAAATCCCGAAACTTTGAAATCCTTCTACCTTGTATTCGCCAACATTAGGTCACCCAGAGGATTAGTTTGACTTTCTAAACAAATAAGAATAGACTTAAAACATTAAATATGGCCTTGGCCGATTGTACTTATGCACTTACCTTACGATTTTCAAATCTCGAAAAGTATCCCTTGCCTTAGGTGTCTTGAATCTTAAAAATCTTGAAAGATCTTTTCTTGAAGTCATTTACACTTTTGCTTGAATTCCACAGGATTCGGTTAGATGATAATAGGAAGATTAGGCCCTACTCCTAATAGGAATAGGATATTGGCTATTTTAAGGAATACAAGAGGAAAGGTATGATTCTTTTGAGGGTTTTGGCTATCACTCTTATTGATAGGCATTCGCTTTCAAAGGAATAGAGAGAGATTTGAGGTTGAATGAAAGAAAAGAATGAGAGGTGTGAGTGGGAAGAAATTCGCACAAAGAAATTTAAAAAAATATCAAAGATGATTACTCCCCTTATAAAGAATTAGGCTACTATATCCTTGCTATTATCAAACTCTTTGATAATCTCCTCTATTATCTCCTTAAGAAATAAAATAATTAATCCAACATTAATCCCTTATCAAACTCTATATTATCTCTTATCACCTATTTAAACCAAAATAAATAAAATAAATCCTTATTTATCTCTTCTTCATCTTGCACAAAATAATTAAATCAATAATTATCCTACTTGAATAAATAAAACAACAATTATCTATTATCTACCAACTTAAAATAAAATAATCATCAATTATCCTACCTTAGTCAAATTAATAGGAGAATTAAGCTCAATCCTCCTTCAATTGTAAGTCCAATTGCCATCCAATTTATTCTCACCCTTCTTCCTTGACGCCAAAGCAAAAATAAAAACACTCCCATGTGCTTCCCACGTTACTCGAACCTGAGACATGCTGGCCCTTTGACGCAAGCTGCAGGTAACGTCCCAAGCCACTTTGTTGGGCTCCTTTTGTGTCATAAACTCCCACACTTCCTTTTAAGACCTCCTTCCCTAGCTCTCCCTTGTCTTAACGCCAAAAGCAAAATAAAACACGCCTCCCGCCGCCAACAAGATTCAACATGAGACCGCTCCTTGCTCAACAGATAATGCCCCAAGCCACTTTGCCAAGGCATTTTTTTGTGACATGACTCACGCAAATTTCTTAAAACCTCTTTTGCTGACGCGCCTTGACGCAAAAATAAACGCTCCTTCCTGCTTCCTTCACAACTCAAACCAAGGCCCTTATCCCCATCGCACATGGCGCCCATTGTCACTTTACCACATGATTTCTTGTGGCATTAATTCCTAAAATTCCTTTAAAGCCTCCTTAGCCAGGGCCTCTTTGGACGCAAAAATAAAAGTCTCTAATGCTTCCCACGATACTCGAACCTCTTCCCTTCCCCTAGCCTATGACGTCATGCACCAAGGCCCTAAGTGGCGCCTTGTAGCCACTTTACAGTGCCCACTTTCATGTCCATAAACTCCTAAGATTTTCTTTAAGGCCTTATTCGCCTAGTTTCTCATTTTAGACTTAAAATCCAACATTTTCCCAAAGCTTTCCCCTTCATCCTTGGGTTCTAAAACTCCTAAAACATACTCAACCACACTTAAAGCCTACTAACACTTGAGTTATGCTCCAAATGCATAACCCCTAATTTAGGATATTACACTCAGTCTGTCCTTAAACTGGACACATCGTTCATGCTCCGTAGCCACTATACCTCGAGCGATCGGCCAACCTTAGGAATTACGCCTCGTACTGCACTGCTACGGACTTATTTTCCCGATCCACCTCGTAAACGCCTTCCTCAAGCATCAATATAGCTAGTTCCAATGTACTTGTTCGACACGCCACCTTAAAATACTCCCAAGTAAGATCATCTGCTGTAGCACCATCCCGAACCATGAGCCACCATTGATATGACTCATCACGGAGAAGCGACACTACCCCTTTCGCTTTCTCTTGGCGAACAGGTCCAAATCATCCATAATTTGCTCGTCGTTGTCCGCCAACCAATACTCAGTATTGGGCACTACACCAGATATACCACGTAAAAACTTCACTCTATTGGCTCTGAGTCGCTCGAGTACGATTTTGAGCTCCCATACCTCCACCTACTCCACCACCCTCTCAAGAAATTGCAAAGATCGCCGCAATCGTGATCATCTCCCGTCGATCTCGATATTCAACACCAGCAATTGGTGGTGGTGGCATTTCATTCTCTGACCCTTGACCAAACCTAACGGGTTTCGACACGGTCATTTGGCCTCTACCATGGCCACGCACATTACTTACACGTCCTCTAGAACTCATTCTTCCAATTACGTTTATCCGTTAAGAATTTTATGAATCATTATTTCTTTCCACCGATTTATTGCGAATGATCTTATGATTAATAGTTCTAAAAGTAGTTCTTTCAATTCATACACACACTACGGTCTCAAGTTCATTCATTCAATCATCATCATTCATGAATTTGCATTCATTACAGAAAAAGTGTTGTGATTGTCATTGTCATTTTTTCCACTACCGGGGTATTTTCGTAATTTTATCCTCATGTGGGTATTTTTACAATTTGTCCAAATTAGGGTATTTTGAAATTTTGTAAAATAGGATTTTGGTATTTTTACAAAATAGGTATATTTTAATAAAAAGGAATCGGGGTAGTATGGTAATTTTATAAATTGAGGTATTTTGTAATTTTACAAACCAGGGGCATTTCTGTAAAATATAATTCCAGGTGATTTTACGAAATATGGGTAATTTGGAAATTTTCAATTCGGGGGTACTTTGGAAACTTTCCATATCGAGGGTATTTTGGTAATTTTTACATGTTAGGGGTAATTTGGTCAATTTGCAAATCAGTGGTATTTTGGTCATTTTTTGAATCAAGGGTATTTTGGAATTTTATGACCAAGGTTTGACTTTAGAATTGTACAAAACAAGGTGACCGGTCCCTTCGGGTTTTAATTATTGAGTTTAACCTGTGATTTAGTCCTCTTGGTTGGGTGAATGTCACCACGCACTGTAGGATTCGATTGAGAGGAGGTGAGTCACTAAGACCGCTTAAATACCAAGCTCCCCTAATCCACTCCTAGACATGCGCACCAGGTTGCCACACCCTTAACTCGGTGACTTACTCACAGTGTTTGTTTGGTTAGACTTTAAATTTTATGTAATTGATTGTTGGAGTAAGCTAATCCTAGGGTTCAATAACTCCTAATCTACTAATCTACGCCCTATAATTCCCACATACAAATCACACAAGGGTTAGGGTACTTACTTGGTAGACTTGGTCAAGACTCGGGTGCCATACCGGAAAACACCGCTCATTCTTTAGTAAAACTTAATTTCAAAATAAAGAAAACGTTTTGGGCCCAAAAAGCCCTCAAGGTGAGTTTTGAGCTGGCTCGATACCAAATTGAAACACCCTAAACCCGCCACAAGCCCCGGCCGAATCAGCATGCTCCTTGTGTAAAACGTAGTTAAGTCTCGTATGACATTTTGAAAATCATGGTGGTTTTGAAGAAAATAGATTTGGGTTGTCCTCAAGTTAAAAATTGAGTTGTAATTTAATTTTGTACTAAATCGATATTTTCGTATTTCAAAAGTTACAAGTTAAAGAAATACTGAATTTTAGAGTTTAATATTATTGTTAACTTGAAAATCGTAGGTGTTTGAGTTTCAAAACAATTGATGTTGTTCAGATCATAATAGAAATTTAAAAGCATAAAAAAAAAAAATAGTTAAGTAATAATGGCCTTATTACATCAAAATATATCCCAAAATAAACTAAAATAAACTTAATAAGAAAATCAAGAAAAATTTAGTGTGCATGGCCACCACTAAGTTCTGCCGACCCTGCCCATTCACCGAAAGTGCCATCTCGCAAAAGTTAGCTCACGGAGGGTGAGTCATGCAGACTCGTTGTGTAACAACCATCATGATTCCCAAAACATACAAGGCATAATAAGTCACATAAAATAATGATAAACCATGATGCAACCCAAACCACCTACATCCAACATCTACATCACCGTACTTCACCGATCACACCGTGGGGATTACTAAATCGACCCTCCATCCGCTACACACCATCGAAGGCAGTCGCTGCAGTCAATTGCACATCGCCCTTATAATTGTGGCATAGCCACCAGATAATGTGATAGAGTCACCAGATTCATATTATGTGACATAGTTACCAGATAATGTGACAGAGTCACCAGATATTGTAGTAGGAACCACTAGATCACTTCCCCTTTCACATAATCACCCATATGCCCATGCAACATACAAACATGCTATTTTTCATGCAATTTACCTTACCCCAAAATCATAACGGGATTCCACATATTTTCACATCAATGTTAATAAACATTATTTACAAGTGTTAAGGGGCAACGTACCTGAATGCACTCGTACCATTGAATGGTACCCTTAGCCATATTTTCATATTTTCATTAACGCATACCTAATATTATCAACCTAAGAGGAATTAGTGTAGGGCTACACACCTGATTATTCATAGATCCAATCGAAATCTCGAAAATCCCGATCTAACGCACTAGATCCCTTTTTCCTACATTCGGCCAACACTAAGCATATTAGCAAAAAGCCATTCGGCTAAATAGTCAAATCCTGAAGGGTTATCGCAACCAAAATCCTTACCTTGCTACCGATTTGGTTACTAACCAAATCCCAAAACTTCGTGATGACCCCTTTGCAATCGGCTAAACACTAGAACACTCAATCGGTTAGTTTTCGGCTTTTGAACGAATAAGAAACAGATCTGAATCACTAGAACCCTTACCACTGACTTACCGAAAACTATTGGCAGGAAAAAGATGCTCTCGATCTACTGCTTCAAAATCCCAAAAATCCTAAAAGAAACCGATTGCATGGTTGATTAGAAGTCAAGAGAAATGCCGGATTTTGGCTTTTGTTCTACACATGTCGACAGAGAGGAAATAAAGAAGAATAGTGGAGATTCGGTCATAACAGACTTACCTATTCCAAATTGATTTGAGAAGAGATCAAGAGAGATCTCTACTTGGTTGATATTCGGCCAAAAACTGAGAAGGGATGAGGTGGAAAGATTTCGGCAATGGCTTTAGGAAAACAATGGAGATTCGGCCAAAAGTGAAAAGTGAAAATAGGAGAAGGATAAATGATATTCGGTTTTTGATTAACAGTAAAGATTGTGAGAAAAAGAAGAAAAAGAATGATATGGAGGCTCAATTATGATTCGGCTAGAGTGAGAAAGAAGAAGAAGAAAGAATTGAGAGAAAGAAAAGAAAAGTGTTGGTGAGGCTTAACCAAAAATTCGGCTTAAGGGATTTTGGTGAACGAATTTGTCATCCAAGAAGTCCCTTGGCCGCCAACTCTCCTCTCTATATTCAATCCTCTTTTCACTCTACCTTAGCTTAATCTCTAAGTCATCGACCCAATCTATACCTCCTCCATCGAGTCCTTGTCTTTGTCCACCACCGCCCTTCCTTGCTAAAAATAAAACTCCAAAATGCTTCCCTTGTCGCTCGAACCTAGGCCCTTCTCACTCCTGTGGCGCCACCTTACAAGGCCCTAAGTGGCGCCTCCTTGCCACCTACCACCGAGTTATTTGTGTCCTAAACCACAATAATCTCCTTAAGGCCTAGTTCCTTAGTTCCTCTTTTGGGCTTAAAAAAAATCCAATAACTTCTAAGGCTCCTACCACATCCCAAGGTTCTTGAAGCCCTCAAATCACATTCAAATCATACTCAAGCATGCATTCACATACATTTAAGTAAAATACATAACCCTTAAATCACGAATATTACAACACATCTCCTTATACAACCTCGATAGCACGGCAGACCCCAACTCAATTCAATTGCTCTAAAATCAACAAGTTTGATAGCCATCTCAAGTGTATGAGGTTTCTAGAAAGGTCCGCATCGATAGCCTTCAATTATCTGAAGAATGTATGCCTGAGCATGCAGTATTCACTCTATTTTGGCCGAGCCATCATTCGACTCGGGAATGTGTCTCGTTACAGAGCCATCTCGATCTGACCTCCCTGAATTTTATTCGAATGGCACCGTAAGCTCGTAACATATGGCCATCCAATCACCAGAAGTTGTGGACCCGGTGACTACCGACCCGTCCACCGACAATCCCAACTGCAACTGCACATCTTCCAGAGTGATGGTACACTCTCCACATGAAAGATAGAAAGTATGCATCTCGGGTCTCCACCTCTCTATCAACGCACTAATCAAAGACGGCTCCAACTTGAACCCCCAGCCTATCGTGGCCACGTGCCAAAAACCCGCTTCCTGTAGGTAATTCTCGATCAACGACGATGGGAGACCATGCATATTGCGAATATAACATTGCAACACTCGATCTACGTAATTGCTTTAAAAATTATAAAATAAAATTAATTAAAATTGCATAGACCTAAAAAATATTAAATAATATTGAAAAATTAAAATGAAAACTTACCATTTGCATTTGCTCGATGGAGATGTGCTTGTTGTCAGACGAAGTAATTCTTTGGCCATTGTAATCGATAGAAAATTTTAAAATTTTCCAAAAGAATATATTAAAAAATAAAAAGGGTTTTTGTAACTAGTAAAGGACTATTTTGAAATTTTAGAGGAAGTTTGAAGGACTTAAAGAGAATTTTGAGAGGAATTTGAGAGGAATTTGAGAGAAGAATGAGTAAGGATTAAAGTGTGAAAAAAAAAGGGTGGGAGGTTTTATAGTTTTTTTACGTTGGGCCCTCAACGGTCAAAAAATTTGACCTTTTTTACAGTTGAGCTAAAGCGCCCTTGAGACAAGATTTGTGCCATTTTCCTCAAAGCGTCTTGACGTGGGACGTTTTGAGGAAAATATTTCTTCTAAATTTTCAAGAACCGCCCAATTTCGTAATTTTTTTATTTTTTGGTATTTTTAGGATAATTACCAGAAGAAGCAACGAAAATAGGGAAGGAAAAAGAAAGAAAAGAAAAGGGGAACTAGGGAATTGAAGCTTGAAGTTTAATTGGTAAGTTAAATTAAGTCATTCTCTCTTAATTTTGATGCTTTAAAAGCTTAGAACAAGGTTTATAGAAATTATGTTGATATTTTGAGAGTTCATAGGTTTTCAAGTATAGTTTATGTTGAACAAAAGTTGAAGTAGGGGTTTAATTGAATGAATTTAAAGTTTGAATTAATAAAGGGATTAAATTGTAAAAGAAGCCATAAATTTTGTGTTGTAGGGACTAACTTGTAAGAATTTCGAAATTAGGTATTTATGATGAAATTTTGATAGATATGTATAAGTTTGGTTGAAATTTGGATAGAAATAAAGTATGAATTGAGTTAGAAAAGTAGATAAATCTAGTTAAGACCAAATTGGAATTAAAGTATAAATTGGATAGAAATTCAATTAATTGTTATAAATGAGTCTGTAATTAATAGTTTAATTATTATTATTTTCATAGCTAACAAAGAACCTCAAGCATCGGCATCGAAAGGAAAAGAAAAAAGTTATAGAGGAGTAATCGGAATCCGGTTCAGATTACTATAATTCAAATCTATTTATTATTAATTGTTATATTTTAATAAAATGCATGGTAGATAAAATTAGGAAAGTAATTGAAATAATAATATTGGTTTGAATGAAATTGATTTAACAATGTTTATGGCTATTGAAATTGAGACTGATACTAAACTGAATTATGGAATACTGAATATTGTTTTGAGTACTAAACTGAATTATGAATTTACTGAATATTGTTATGTGTACTGCATTGAACTGTGAAATTACTGAAGTAATGAATTACTGCAATACTGTGAAACTGATTGAAATAAGGAAATTATAATTGATACTAAACTAATACGGGAATTGTATTGAAAAGTGAATTAAATAGCCTATTAAATAGTCGGGCTAGTCGGATATAGTTGGCATGCCATAGGATATGGAAGAGTACGAGTTTTTGCCGGCTTACTGATCAGGCACTTATGTGCCGACTACTGTTACTGTTACTAATTCGACACTTTGTGTGTCGAATACTATTCTTATATCATTCGCATCTACAATTCTTGATTCTTGTAGGTATCAGTAATGAATTAAGGCACAATGTGCCGCATCTTGGTGTTTGGGTTGGAATCTGTGTATCCGTCAAAGTCCGAGTTTGTTAATATGGTGAATAACTAAAATGAGAAAATTAAATAAAATTTGATTGATCGTACTATTAAAAATATGAGAAAGTGAAATCATGAATTGAAATGTGAATTGAAATTGAGATATCGAAATAAGAAGTGAAAATAGAATGAGTTGAAAATAATGAAATAGTGTATGAGTTAATTGAATATAATCTTATGAATTAATTATAATTATTTTTATTGAAAAATATTAGTTTAAATAATTATTGAAAGACTAATGTTGTAAGATTTTAGATGAGGAATGAAATATGTTATTAAATTAGGATATAGAAATGAAAAATATGAAATAATGATTTTATGAAATGGTTATTGAAGAAATGCATGAATGATTTTTGAAGGTAAAATAGTGGTAAAATTTAATGTGTGTATATATTGTTTTTACCTTAAGTATTTGAATTATAGTAATACCATCTGGTGTATACTCAAGCATTTGTTTGTTTTCAAGCAGATTAGGTCTGTAACTTTTGAGATTGAATTTGAGATTTCAAGCTTTCATCTCATCACATCTTCAAGCAACAATAGGGTATGTTTTAAAATTTTTAATAGAATGGCATGTACTTAGGCAAAATTAAGTATGTCCCAAATAGTAGTGATGGGTTTAAATTTATTATTTATCCGGTTTTATGTTCAAATATAATAGTAATTAGCCAATAATTACTTTGGCACCAAATGTAATATTCTATAAACAGTTCCTTGAGTCTAACATGGTATAGGGGTGTTACAATTCCACTAATTATGCTCGATCTAATCTTAAAGAGGACTTTTGCTCCAATGAATTAAGCACATTAAGCATGAATTAATATCCTAAAATATTAAAACACTAAATAAGCATACATAATTGAGAACAAGAATTAAGTATTTATCATGTAATTTAGAAATCAAATAATAAGGTTCATATAGGTTTCATCTTCCCTAGGTATCTAGGAATTTAGTTCATAATCTGAATAACATCATCTCAAAATTAGGAAAACAACAAGACATAAAGAAACCCAATAAAACTTCTAAAGAAATTGAATGGAGATCTTCAATCTTGAAGGAAATCCACTTTTGAAATGAATCCAGTAACATTCTTCAAGTCTTTTCTTTGTTCTTCTCTGCGTACTCTCCCAGATCCTCTTCTACTATGTATTTATAAACTTTAGAATGCTCAAAATCCCTAAAAATTAGCTTTTTCCGCGTAAAAGAGAAATAGGATGCGAAATCGACACAGGCTGGCACATGTGTGACCAGCCTCTGTGGAAATGCCCAGTGTGGATCCCGAAAATAGGTCTTTTTATTTTGGCCCTTTTTCACTCATTTCGCTCCCCTATGCTCACCTAAATATAGAAACACAAATTTAAAGGATTAGGAGCATCAAATACACTAATTTACATAATAAATCACCCAAAATCACATAAAAAATGGGATTAAAAACATGTTACTTTTATAGCTTATCAAATATCCCCACACTTAAGCGTTTGCTTGTCCTCAAGCAAAATCCTCAACTCACAATTAAAATTAATCTTTCTCAACTTATAATTCTCATCAATAATGTTTCGAAATAATTCAGAAATAATCATACATTTATAATTCAACTAAAAGAGCATTAAAGATTCAAGCAATCCAAGTCGAGCATTTTTTAACACATGAAAACATAGGTATTTCCCCTTATCAAAGTAATAGGTATTTCCCCTTATCAAAGTAATTACCTTTAATTCAAAACCGACAAGAATTGACATCCTCATTAAAGATTCACTCAAATCACTCAAAGTGTTTAAAGTTTAAAAATAAGCACTCAATAGTCAAACATGAAAAGTCATTACCATAGGCTTGCATAAAAATCAAATCTCCACCACTATAAAATGAGATGATACACAAATCAAAAGGTCTTTATGAGGTTGTAATGGGGCTTAGGTTAAGGGTGTGGAGAAATGCTGAAAAGTTGGTTAAAATCAAGATCCTGAATAAAGGGGTTATGCATTTTTACTTAATTGAATGTTGTTGCATGCCTAAGTATAATTGAGTGTGTTTTGGAAGTTTTGGAACTTTAGTATGTAAGTGAATATTTAGAGAAATATTAAATTTTAATATTTAAGATGGAGCTAAGCAAGATAGGCTTTAAGAAATATTAGCAAGAGGTTTTAAGCATAATAAGTCAATTGGCAAGGTGGTAATGGCATGGGTGAATGCATGAGGGAGAGGTTGAATCCCCTAGCTAGCAAGTGGAAGAATTTTAATTTTGATTTCTTTCCTATAGTGTCGGTCAAGCTTATCTAGAATGGATGGACATATTTTTATTTTTGGTTAGTAGACTTTAGGAAAAAGGCAAGTTAGGAGTTATGGTATGGAATCATGAAGTTATGGTAAGATAGGGGACAAAGGGCTTGAAGAAGGAGGATGTTTTGAAACATTTTCATGGTCATTTGACCATGAACCTAGACGGCATAAGGGCTAAGGGGATGGTTTAATTGTGATAGAATCAAGGGATTTGATGGGGAAGAAATGAGGAGGAAAAGGGGATCATGTTGGCATACATGTTGGTAAGAATTTGACAATGGATTGGGGTGATAGTTGGCCAAAATTCTAACATTTTGTGCATCTTTTCTCATTTCTCCAAAAGCTCTCTTCCTAGCCAAATTTTGTTAATGACATTAGGTAAAAGTTTTGCTTTGTTTTGGCTTTTATTTTGACCATTTTGGTTTAAGTGCCTATTCTCTCAAATTCTTGTCCTCTATAGCCAAAAGCATCAAAAGTTTTGGAAAACTTTTCTTTTTCCTTCATGGCGAATGTTCATAGCTTCTAAACCCATCTCTTTTCTTTTGAAAATCAACATCATCATCATCATCTTCTTTTTCAATCTTTCTCTTTCTTTCTCTTTTCTTCTTCTTTCTCTCAACCAAACCATCATCTACCATAACCAAAACCACCATTCTTTTCTTCTCTTTGTTAAAACCGAACCATTTTCACTTTCATCTTCTTCTTTCTTTTCTTTTATTGAAAACCAAACCACTATAGCCAAAAATCACTATCTTTCTCTTCTCTTTTGTGCAAACCGAAATCACCAATTCTCTTTTCTAAATCATTAAGTAGAATCTTCCTAATAGTGTAAGTAAGGGTGAATCAATCTCAGTACACGAGTAAGGATTTTCTACCAATCGTTCTTTTATTTTCTTTTGGAATTACCGATTTAAGAAATCTAACTCTTATTTTCTCCTTGGCCGAACCTTTGAAGGGGATTTTAAGGATTCTTTTTGGTAGCCAACATTTTTAGGAGAGTTCATTCGGAATCAACCAAGGTAAGGATTATCATTTTCGCTTATATCGTTTCTTTTAGATAGATTACTAATTGACTTTATTTTAGGGGAGAGTTTGGGACGAACAAGATAGGTTCGAAAAGAGCGGTAAGGAGTGTTTGGAAGAGGGGAGGCTCTATAATACCCTCAAACTTCAAATGAAGGGCTGTATCGAGGATACGAGATTTTCCACCAGGTTGTGGACCCACTGCTAATGAAGATCGGTTATTTGAAGTCGTGCGTACACCCGAGCCACTTTTCGTTAGTGGGTTGTCATCGGGTTTTGATCCATCTATCGGAGAGAAACCACGTATAACGGTTGTCTGAGATTTCGAGGGTAAGGATTTAGATCTCTCATCAATAGAGTAGATTATAAGTATTAGTGTGTTCTAATCAAGTGTAATAATTAATTAGGTGTTGACGAGCGGGAAGGTATCGTTCTCACTGTCATAAGGTGTGTAACATTATACTAAAATCCTCATAGATCTAAAATAAATGTGATTTATATGAAAATATATTTGATAATGAATGTGGGTACCATTCAGTGGTATGCGATATTCAGGTATGTTTACCCCAATATTTCGATAATTTTGCTATTTGCCTAAATGTGAAATAAGTATGATTTTGCTATGATTTTGGGGTAAATGGCATGAAAACTAAATAATATGTATGTGCATGGGCATATGGGTGTTATTGATAAGGGGAAGTATTCTGGTGGTTTTTACCACATAATCCGGTGACTTCAGTCACATATTTGAATCCAGTGACTTTGGTCACATATGTGAATCTGGTGACTTCGATCACATATTTGAATCCGGTGACTTCGGTCACAATTATCTGGTGGCCTTGCCATAAAATTATAAGGGCGATGTGCATGTTGACTGCAGCAACTGCCTTCGATGGTGTGTAGCGAATGGAGGGTCAATTTAGTAATCCCCACGGTGTGATTGGTTGGTACGGGTGGTGTGTAGCGGATGGATATTTAGGTGGACCGGGTTTGCATTTCATTATATATATATCCATGTGATTTCTAAATGATTTTATTTGATTTGCTATAAAAATGGGCTTATGGCTAAATATGACTTAATTGGGCTTATGGCTATATGTGTTATTAAATGGGCTTAAAGGCCATGATCAATTGGGCTTTTAGTGTTTTTGTTACACATTGAGTTTATGACTCACCCCTTTGTGGGATAATTTTTCAGATGACTCTTAGCAGCGATGGATTGGGTCAGCGGGGACTACGTGGTGGCCATTGCTCAACAAAAGTATTTCGGATGATTCTCTTAATTAAACCTATTAAGCGTATTTTTATTACTTAGAATTTATTATGGGTTTTGCTATTTTTGTAATATGGCCACTATCAACTGTTTTTTAATTTTATGCTTTTAAATTTTTATTCGCCATGAACAATATTTATTAAATAACTAAATGGTTTTTGATAAATAATTTAAAGCGCTTTTGACACTAATATATAAATATATATGTTTTACAATAATAAGTAAAATTTTCATTAAATTTGGTTTCCTTTTAACTTATAAATTTCTCTTAAAATAATATTTTAAGAAGATACAAATTTATTTAAATTTGATTTCAACCTAAATATTAAGTTAATCTATTTTATACAAACTCATCAAGTTTTTCTTAAACAAAACGAGAAATTGCTAAAGTTTTATTCGAGGAACATATCAAATCTGGTCAGGCTTTTTGGACCGGGTTTGCGGTGTTTCAACTTGGTATCAGAGCCCAATTTTAAACTCTCGGCCTTGGGTTTTGAAGCCCACAACGTTTTCAAAATTTGGCCCAAATGACTTTTTGAAAGTTTTCTTAAGTTAAAATGGTTTTATAAGAGCATGGCACCCGAAGTTCTCGGCCCAGGTCCATCAGGTAAGTACTTTTGTTGATAAAGTGATATGAATGTATGATAAGCCTAAGGAAACTATACTTTAGAGACACGGACCCTAGGTGTATGTGTACTACTACAGAAAAACCACTGAATAAATATCTGTTGCATAAAACTTTCTTTTAATAAGAAGTGAAAAGACTCTAATGCATAAGACTTTTTTGTAAAAATAGATAAGACGCTTAGTAGACATGAGTTCTAGGGGACGTGGTCGTCGTGGACGTGGTAGAGGAAGAATGGCTGTGTCGGAACTAGTTAGATCTGGTCAAGGTTCAGAAAATGAAGCTCCACCACCCATTTGTTGGGTGGAATTTCAAGAACAAAATGAAGGAGGTGACGCAGATATCACAAGTCGTGCCGCTAGTTTTGGAAGCAGTAGTAGAAGCTAATCTGGAAATGGGTCTCAAAGTCGATGGTGAGAGACTTAGATCAAATGGAGCTGAGGTTTTTAAGGGAGTATCTGGAGTAGCCCCAAATGTAGCGGAGTACTGGTTAGAGGCAGTCGAGAGGATCATGGATGATTTAGACCGCACTGCTGAAGAAAAGCTGAAAGGTGTTGTTTCACTACTCCGTGATGAGGCCTACCAGTGGTGACTCACTATCAAGGAGAGTACCCCTGTGGATCGAGTGGATTGGGGGTATTTTAAAGTTAAGTTCGAAGGAAAATATGTTTGAGCTAGCTACATCGACTCCCAGAGAAAGGCGTTTCTAAATTTAGTACAAGAAAATAAGTCGATAGCTGAGTATGAAGCAGAGTTCTTACGACTTAGCCGATATGCTAGAGGAATAGTAGCAACTGAATATGAGCGGTGTGTCAGATTCGAGGATGGACTGAGAGATGAGCTGTGAGTGTTGATTGCTCCGCACCGAGAAAGAGACTTTACAGTCTTAGTAGAAAGGGCAAGGATAGCCGAAGAAGTTAAGCGGACTGAAAGACAGAACCGGGACAAAGGCCAGAATAAGAATAAGAGGAGCTTTGGGTCTTCAGGGTCATCCGAGAATTTTCAGAAGAAACCAAGAGTTGATGGGCCACGAGGTCAGCAAACTACTACGGGAGGACAACATCGTGCTTGTGCTCAATGTGGGAAGATGCACCCGGGAGAATGTTGGAAAAAGATCGGGGGATGTTTTAAGTGCGGGTCTAAAGATCATATGATCAAGGATTGCCGATGAATTCAGATAAGAACCGCCAGTAGAGTCGAGGTGTTAATCAGTGGCAGAGGTGAAGCAATGACCGATAAGGGCCGTGGTCCAAATGGAAGAAGTAATGGTTACGGTAGAGGTCGCGAAACTTGAGCAGAGGCGTGGCGGCTCGAGGCAAGACACCAGTGCGGTATATGCGATTAAATCGTAGAGAAGATAGTGACGAATCGATGTTATCACGAATGCGTTTACGATTCTTTGGGTTGCCCTTTATTACTTTGATAGGTATAGGGTCAACTCATTCATACATCGCTAGTGAAGTATCTAAAACTCGCATGTGACTTCTAAGACTGTACCTAGGAAGATGACTGTACTTAGTACTTTAGGACAGACAGTAGTAATAGACAAACTCTTTAAGGAAGTGCCTGTAGAAGTTCAAGGGACGCAATTTTTGGCTAATTTAATGGAGTTGCCATTCAGAGAATTTGACCTAATCTTAGGCATGGACTGGCTAGTGTAATATCGTGCAAATGTGGATTGTACTACTAAGCGGATGTCATTAAGAACTATTGATGACAAAGAAGTTGTAGTGATGGGCGAGAGACGGAACTACTTATCAAATGTAGTATCCGCTCTTAAGGCAGAAAAGATGGTTAGAAAGGGATGTGTGGCTTTTCTGATGTTGGTTAGTGCCTTGGAGGCTAAAGAAGCAACTATTGAAGAGGTCAGGACTGTGAGTGAATTTGTAGATGTCTTTCCGGAAGAACTTCTAGGATTGCCTCCGGATCGAGAGGTAGAATTTGGGATTGAATTATTGCCTGGAACGACGCCAGTTTCTATTGCTCCGTATAGAATGGCACCGAAGGAGTTGGTTAAGCTTAAGGCTCAGATCCAAGAGTTGCTTGATCGTGGTTTTATCTGACCTAGTGTGTCTCCATGGGGAGCACTGGTCCTATTCGTGAAAAAGAAGGACGGATCGATGCGGATGTGTATAGACTATCGGCAGTTGAATAAGCTAACCATTAAGAACAAGTATCCTTTGCCAAGGATCGATGACTTGTTCGATCAACTTAAGGGAGTTGCGGTATTCTCAAAGATAGATCTAAGGCCGGGGTATCATCAACTTAAAGTGAAAGAAGCAGATATCCATAAGACAGCTTTCCGAACAAGATATGGGCATTATGAATTTCTGGTAATGCCGTTTGGATTGACGAACGCCCCAGCTGCGTTCATGGATATGATGAACTGGGTTTTCCAACCCTACTTAGATCAGTTCATCGTGGTGTTCATAGACGACATCCTAGTGTATTTTAAGTCAGAGATAGAACATGATAAGCATCTCCGGATTGTGTTGCAAGTTTTAAGGGAGAAAAAACTTTATGCCAAATTCAACAAGTGTGAATTTTGGCTGAAAGAAGTTGCGTTTTTAGACCATGTGGTGTCTGCGGAAGGGATAAGGGTGGATCCTCGAAAGATTGAGGCAGTACTAGATTGGAAACCACCCAAGTCCGTAACTGAGGTTCGCAGTTTCTTGGGATTAGCAGGCTATTACAGAAGATTTGTCGAAGGATTTTCATCGATAGCTGCACCTTTAACGAAATTGTTGAGAAAGGAAGTACCTTTCGTGTGGGCTGATAAGTAGCAAGAGAGCTTTGAGAAGCTCAAGAGGGTTTTGACTGAAGCTCCGGTTTTGATTCAGCCTGAGGCAGGGAAGGATTTTATCGTGTATTGTGGCGCTTCTCACACGGGATTAGAATGTGTTCTGATGCAAGACGGGAAGGTAGTTGCGTATGCGTCTCGGCAGTTGAGACCACACGAGGTTGACGCATGACTTAGAGTTGGCAGCGGTGGTCTTTGCTCTTAAAGTTTGGAGACATTATTTATATGGGGAAAAGTCAGTGATATACACGGACCACAAAAGTCTGAAATATCTACTGACTCAGAAAGAACTGAATTTGAGGCAACAAAGGTGGATAGAGTTGTTGAAAGATTACGACTGTTCTATTGAATACCACCCGAGCAAGGCGAATGTGGTGGCAGATGCTCTAAGTCAGAAAGTAGTGTCAGATCTAAGGGCGATGTTTGCACATCTTAGTCTTTATGACGACGGAAGCTTGTTGGCAGAATTACAAGTAAGGCTGACATGGTTGAGTCAAGTGAAAGAGAGACAATTGGTAGACAATGATCTGAGTGCAAAGCTACGGCAGGTACAGAGTGGGGAATTAGAAGATTTTGGTATTAACAACGATGGAGTATTGTGTTTCAAAGGTAAAATCTGTATGCCGAGGGATCAGGAGTTGAAGCAAAAGATTCTTCAGGAGTCGCATGGTAGCCCATATGATATGCATCCTGGAGGAAGTAAGTTATATCGAGATTTGCAAGATCAATTTTGGTGGCCTGGTCTTAAGCGAAAAGTTACGTAATTATTAAGAAAGTGTTTAACGTGTCAACAAGTCAAGGTGAACATCAAGTACCTTCTGGATTGCTTCATAGATAAAGATTTCGATGGAAGTGGAGAGAATCACCATGGACTTTGTTAGTGGGCTTCCTCCTCGCCTACTAAGAAAGATTCGTATGGGTGATAGTGGACCGATTGATGAAATCTACACATTTTATCGATTCGGGTTGATTACTCTTGCGTGAAATTGGCGAAGTTATATGTGGTGAGATTGTGAGATTGCATGGAGTGCTTAGATCGATTATTTTGGATAGACATCAGAGGTTTACGTCTCGATTTTGGAAAGCATTGCATCGGGCCTTGGGCACAGATTGGACTTTAGTACGGCATTTCATCCACGGTCGACGGCGGTCCGGCGAGTAATTCAAGTCTTAGAGGATATGTTAAGGGGATGTGTGATGGATTTCAGAGGAAGCTGGGAGGAGTTCTTATCGTTAGCAGAATTTGCATACAACAACAGTTACAAAGCCAATATTTGGATGGCACTGTATGAAGCACTATATGGACGAAAGTGTCGCACTCCTACGTGTTGGACAGAACTAGGGGAACGTCATATTTTGGGTCCAGAATTAGTGGCTGAATCCGAAGAAAAGGTTAAGGTAATTCGGGCTCGATTAAAAGAAGTGTCTGACAGGCAAAAGTCGTACGCAGATCTTAAGCGGAAAGAAATAGAGTTTGCTGTGGGGGATCAAGTATTCTCGAAGGTTTCACCTTGGAAAAAGGTGATGAGATTTGGTCGCAAAGGTAAGTTAAGTCCCAGGTTCATTAGACCTTATTGGGTCTTGAAGCGGGTCGGACCTGTGGCATATAAGTTAGATTTGCCTTCGGAGTTGAAGCAAATGCATGATGTGTTCCATGTTTCAATGTTACGTCGTTACCAGTCGGATCCATCTCATGTAGTGCCGCTTGAGGAGGTGGAATTAAGACCGGATCATCTATGAAGAGGAGCCAATTCAAATCTCGGAGCGGGATGTAAAGGTGTTACGGAGAAAATGGTTCCTCTCGTCAAAGTATTATGGCGTAATCATGGATCGAAGAAGCTACGTGGGAGTTGGAGGAAGCGATGCGAAGCAATACCTCACTTGTTCTAGCTGTAATTTCGGGTCGAAATTATTTTAAGAGGTAGAAGCGTAACATCTGAATAAAGGGTTATGCATTTTTACTTAATAGAATGTTGTTGCATGCCTAAGTATAATTGAGTGTGTTTTGGAAGTTTTGGAACTTTAGTATGTAAGTGAATGTTTAGAGAAATATTAAATTTTAATATTTAAGATGGAGATAAGCAAGATAGGCTTTAAGAAATATTGGCAAGAGGTTTTAAGCATAATAAGTCAATTGGCAAGGTGGTAATGGCGCATGGGTGAATGCATGAGGGAGAGGTTGAATCCCTAGCTAGCAAGTGGAAGAATTTTAATTTTGATTTCTTTCCTATAGTGTCGGTCAAGCTTATCTAGAATGGATGGACATATTTTATTTTTAGTTAGTAGACTTTAGGAAAAGGCAAGTTAGGAGTTATGGTATGGAATCATGAAGTTATGGTAAGATAGGGGACAAAGGGCTTGAAGAAGGAGGATGTTTTGAAACATTTTCATGGTCATTTGACCATGAACCTAGACAACATAAGGGGCTAAGGGGATGGTTTAATTGTGATAGAATCAAGGATTTGATGGGGAAGAAATGAGGAGGAAAAAGGGATCATGTTGGCATACATGTTGGCCGAATTTGACAATGGATTGGGGGTGATAGTTGGCCAAAATTCTAACATTTTGTGCATCTTTTCTCATTTCTCCAAAAGCTCTCTTTCTAGCAGAATTTTGTTAATGACATTAGGTAAAAGTTTTGCTTTGTTTTGGCTTTTATTTTGACCATTTTGGTTTAAGTGCCTATTCTCTCAAATTCTTGTCCTCTATAGCCAAAAGCATCAAAAGTTTTGGAAAACATTTCCTTTTTCCTTCATGGTAGAATGTTCATAGCTTCTAAACCCATCTCTTTTCTTTTGAAAATCAACATCATCATCATCATCTTCTTCTTTCAATCTTTCTTTCTTTCTCTTTTCTTCTTCTTTCTCTCAACCAAACCATCATCTACCATAACCAAAACCACCATTCTTTTCTTCTCTTTTGTTAAAACTGAACCATTTTTCACTTTCATCTTCTTCTTTCTTTTCTTTTATTGAAAATCGAAACCACTATAGCCAAAAATCACTATCTTTTCTCTTCTCTTTTTGTGCAAACCGAAATCACCAATTCTCTTTTTCTAAATCATTAAGGCCGAATCTTCCTAATAGTGTAAGTAAGGGTGAATCAATCTCCGTATTACGAGTAAGGATTTTCTACCAATCGTTCTTTTTATTTTCTTTCGGAATTGCCGATTTAAGAAATCTAACTCTCTTATTTTCTCCTTGGCCGAACCTTTGAAGGGGATTTTAAGGATTCTTTTTGGTAGCCAACGTTTTTAGGAGAGATCATTCGGAATCAACCAAGGTAAGGATTATCATTTTTGGTTATATCGTTTCTTTTAGATAGATTACTAATTGACTTTATTTTAGGGGAGAGTTCGGGACGAACAAGATAGGTTCGAAAAGAGCGGTAGGAGTGTTTGGAAGAGGGAGGCTCAGAATACCCTCAAACTTCAAACGAAGGGTCATGTCGGGTATCTGAGATTTTCCAGGGTTGTGGACCCTCCGCTAACGAAGATCGGTTATTTGAAGTCGTCGTACACGAGCCACTTTTCATTAGTGGGTTGTCATCGGGTTTTGATCCATCTATCGAGAGAAACCACGATAATGCTTGTCCGAGATTCCGAGGGTAAGGATTTAGATCTCTCATCAATAGAGTAGATTATAAGTATTAGTGTGTTCTAATCAAGTGTAATAATTAATTAGGTGTTGACGGCGGAAGGTATCATTCTCACCGCCATAAGGTGTGTAACATTATACTAAAATCCTCATAGATCTAAAATAAATGTGATTTATATGAAAATATATTTGATAATGAATGTGGGTACCATTCGGTGGTATGCGATATTCGGTATGTTTACCCCAATATTTCGTTAATTTTGCTATTTGCCTAAATGTGAAATAAGTATGATTTTGCTATGATTTTGGGGTAAATGGCATGAAAACTAAATAATATGTATGCATGGGCATATGGGTGTTATTGATAAGGGAAGTATTCGTGGTTTTACCACATAATCCGGTGACTTCGGTCACATATTTGAATCCGGTGACTTCGGTCACATATGTGAATCTGGTGACTTCGGTCACATATTTGAATCCGGTGACTTCGATCACAATTATCTGGTGGCCTTGCCACAAAATTATAAGGGCGATGTGCATGTTGACTGTAGCAACTGCCTTCGATGGTGTGTAGCGGATGGAGGGTCGATTTAGTAATCCCCACGGTGTGATTGGTTGGTACGGGTGGTGTGTAGCAGATGGATATTTAGGTGGGCCGGGTTTGCATTTCATTATATATATATATATCCATGTGATTTCTAAATGATTTTATTTGATTTGCTATAAAAATGGGCTTATGGCTAAATATGACTTAATTAGGCTTATGGCTATATGTGTTATTAAATGGGCTTAAAGGCCATGATCAATTGGGCTTTTAGTGTTTTTGTTACACATTGAGTTTATGACTCACCCCTTTGTGGGATAATTTTTCAGATGACTCTTAGCAATGATGGATCGGTCGTGGGGACTACGTGGTGGCCATTGCTCAACAAAAGTATTTCGGATGTTTCTCTTAATTAAACCTATTAAGCGTATTTTTATTTCTTATAATTTATTATGGGTTTTGCTATTTTTGTAATAAGGCCACTATGAACTGCTTTTTAATTTTTGTGTTTTAAATTTTATTACGCCATGAACAATATTTATTAAATAACTAAATGGTTTTCGATAAATAATTTAAACTGTTTTTGACACTAATATATATATATATATATATATATATATTACAATAATAAGTAAAATTTTCATTAAATTTGGTTTGCTTTTAACTTATAAATTTCTCTTAAAATAATGTTTTAAGAAGATACAAATTTATTTAAATTCGATTTCAACCTAAATATTAAGTTAATCTATTTTATACAAACTCATCAAGTTTTTGTTAAACAAAACGAAATTGCTAAAGTTTTATTCGAGAACATATCAAATCCGGTCGGGCTTTTTGGATGGGTTTGGGGTGTTTCAAAATAAACTAATGTTGAATAATTACATCAGTCGAAAACTTATCAAGAATAACACGAGCTTCTTCTCAAAATATGAATTTAACTGTTCAAGCTCAATTAACATAGAACTAGTAATAATCAATATATATATATATATATATTAGAACAATAAGAAATAACTCAGCAAATGAAAAAAAAGAGCATAGTTAGGCAACTAACTGGATCAAATCTCGATAAAAAGGGAGTCAATAAAATGGGAAAAATTCTCAACGAATCAAAAGAGTGAGTTATGGGTTAACATGAATGGGTAAATCAAGAAACGGTGTATTAGGCTTAATGGGGTTCACTAAGGGTTAATTATGAAGGTAGGCTTTTAATGGGGTAAGTGGGTTAAAACCTAAGTGCCTTTATCATCTCAGTATATCAAATCAAATGTGTGGTCTCGACATGCATAATCGAAGCAAGTTCTAGAATAACAAATCAATATTGACACACTCATAACCAATAATAAAATAAGCAAGAAAAAAGTATGCTCTAAAGGCTCAAAATCTCACAAAAGATTATGGTTTTGATGTCAAACTTGTAAATTTAAAACTTCAAGATAATACCTTAATTCAGGGAAACAACCTAATTTTTTTTATTCGAAAATCAACTTATCATGCTTGATTATCTCATGTCTTAAAGTTAAACAATTAATGCAAAATACCTATGAATTTAATCCAAAACACATCAATAAAAATCATAAATTAATAAAAATTTATTCTAATAGAAGTACAAGAAAATTACCTAAACACATGACATAATTCAAGGATTTTCTAATAATTATATAAATAACCTCCCCACACTTAAGATGTACATTGTCCTCAATGTACAAACATGTATAATCATAGTATAAACAGAATATCATAAGAGAGGTAGAAAACTAAAACTGCCTTGAATATTGGATGAAATCCCCAAAATAGTGAAAAGCAGAATTGTAGACAAATCTAGATGTAGTGCATGATTCCGAGTAAACTACTAAGAAAATAAACACAAATAGTGAAGAAGATTAAGGGATTATAATCAATTAGAAACAACCATAAAAATAAATATAGTTCAAAAATAAAAACAAAAGAAGTCTAAGAAAATAAAAATAAAATAAAACAAATGGACTCAATGGTCCTCATCATCAAACACGTCAGTGTCTTGAGTCGTCGGCACTGAAGAGAAGATATGGATATGCTGACATATCTGCTGCAGTGTCGTGTCAATGCTGTCGAACCTCTGAACGTAGTACTGCTCAAATCGAGTGAACTGCTCGGGGAGGTCTGTTAAAGTAGCAACAGAAAAATAGGGAGATGACTCGAATGTAAAGGCTGTGGTGGGTCCTTGTGATGGAGAGGAACATCATCAGAGAAGTCCTCAGGTTCATTCTGAGCGTCATAATGAAAAATTGATACTGGGGAGGATCCACTCCATGATGCTGCTTGATCATCCTCATATGAATCATGCTCGAGATTCCTTGAGGAGACATTTGGCTGATGAGAGTAAGTTTGGAGGAATACTCTGGTGTGTAAATAAGATCGAAGTGTCAAGCAAGACTATCACATAAGGGCCTAAACAGATGGGGCCCTTCCTATGGCGGTCAGTCTGATGGCGGAAGGCTAAAGGCGATGAAGTATGCAAAATCAAAGATATGCCCAGTGGCCATGCTCCATAGAAAATAGGCATCATGAGTTTTAACGAATCCGGTGCTCTCTCTCCAACCAGTCAAAGTGTGAGCTAAAAGTGCATGACTGTACCATAAAGCTGGAGAGAGAGAAGTCACCTTCAAGCTCTGTCCAACAATGTGATGGTGTGTAATGGATGTGCCGATGTTGACAGAAGAAGTTCTTGGCACTCATGAACTCCTCAATGTAGAGTCCCATAGCAGCACCGAACTCAGGGACACTTATCTGGCGCACCAAACCACCAAGTCGAAAAGTGATGGTGCTTAGCTCGTTATGAGTTGTCATGACTTGCTGTAGAATAAATTTCGATAAAAAATCCAATGTCAACTCCATGTATGTGGGCTCCATGATGGAGAAAAATCTGTCCCACAGAGTTGTGGTAATAAAGGCACGAATATCATCAGCTAGTCGGACCTGCTCCAATGCGACCCAATTAATACATCAACCTAAACCAAGTGGACACTTTCGAAGTAACTAAAATGAATCCTCCTGGGGCCCCACAAGAAATAGGAGATAAGGGCGGCGAGCCTGAGTGAAAGCGCTCGAGGAGGAGGTTGCGCCAGGGGTCTTTCGCTTTTTCGAAGCGAGGACGGCGACCTTAGACTTGTCGCTTGTATTCATCATGATGTACCTGAAATAAAATAATTCACTATCATAAAATACACATCACCAAAGGCCAAGAAGATAAATCCAAGTAGTCCTAAATAGCACATTACTTCTAAAACAATAAGAAATAAGAAAAGACAATTCATGAAATTCTAAAAGCAAGAAAGTAAAAAGAAAGAATAAATAAATAAAGAAACAATTCTAATACTAAGAACAAAGAGCAATAGTAATAGAAAGCAGTGAGTAATGAAGTCAAATTAATAAACTAAGGATGAAACATACTAATGGCTTGAAAAATAAACTAAAAGCAGTAGCATTAAGAATAAAAAATGAATGATAAACAAAGTGAATTAAAAATAATAATAAGGTTAGTTAACAAATATAACTAGAAAAATAAAAGAATATAACTAAGACTAGAAAAAATAGATAATAAACATAAAATAACTAATAATAATAATAATAATAATAATAATAATAATAATAAACAAGAAACAAATAAAGAAATAAATAAAATAGGGCAACAGTGGTTGATCGACGGGGAAACGGTAGTGGCAACCGAACGGCAACGGTAGAATAGAGGAGGCGGTGGTGGTGCAAAAGGTGTGGCTAAATTTGGCTAGATAGCTAGAAGAGAGAAGGAATGGAAGGGAGATGGGGAATGAGGGAGAGGGAGGGGTTTTGAAGGTTGGGGGTGTGTGTGGCTTGAACATGGGTGAGGGTGGAAGGGAAAGGAAAGGGCGAAATGAGGGGCATTCTTGGTGCGATCGTGGGGTTACTGGATAAGAGGTCGAGGCGAGGGTGGTTTGGGTGAAAGGGTTGTCATTTAGAGTAGGAAAATGAGCGGGATTGGTGCGGTCGGTGGTGGTGAAAGGTGGTTGGAGTAGGGGAAGGCTTTGGAATCGGTGGTTAGGGTTGGAGAATTCAGGGAAGAAGACAAAGTAAAAATAAAAAAAATTAGGGTTGAGGGTTAAAAAGGGGAACACGATCGTGTAAGGCCCCGTGTTGGGCCACACGGTCGTGTCACATGCCCGTGTGGCTCTTGTTCAGCCCATGTGCGATAAAAATTTTTAACCCAGTCTTCACATAGCCTCGAACACGCTCGTGTGTCCACACGGTCATGTCACATGGCCGTATGCAACCTCCTTTGCTTCTCCCACACCCATGTGACCTCCCACACGCCCGTATAGCTCGGTCTTGTCTCACACATAGCCGTGTTCCTTACTTGTGTAACTCTCTGACTTGTTTTAAAATTGAAAAAAAAAATAGCTTTTGGTTTCACACTGCCTAAGACACACTCATGTGTCCAAGTCGTGTGGTCCATACGGTCATGGCTCTATCGATTTTTGAAAAAATTAAGTCTCAGGATCCACACAGCCAAGGACACGCCAGTGTGTCCAGGTCGTGTGGGTCACACGGCCATGTCGCCAGGCCATGTAACTTACTGTCGAACCCCTTTTAATGCACACAGCTGGGACAAGCCCATGTGTCCAGGCCGTGTGGGTCAAAAACATTTTTTTAATCTTGAAAATTAATTAATTTAAAAAAATATCAAGAGACAAAATTAAGAAATTAGTAGTGTTAACGCTCGGGTTGCCGCCCAAGAAGCTCTTATTTAAAGTCTAAGCTTGACTTACTTCATTTTCGCACGGTTACGATGGTTCGTGGAGTTGAAACTCCTCTTTCTCACTGCCAATTCTATTATCAAAATAAGGTTTGAGTCGAGTAATATTTAACTTAAGTGTCGAATTCAAAATGAGTTACCTTGATTGTACTGTATGGGAAGACATTCAATAACGTAAAAGGAGTTGCTCCGTTTGCATTAAGCTCTACAGTGGTAATTTGAGGGTCTATTTTATCTAACAGTACCTAGCCCCCAACCATAAATTTATTCGTTCCATCCTTATTCTCGTCATGGCGTTGTTTTGGTTCTGCATCGTATATTCTCGGTTTCTCCTTGACATATGTTCTGTAACAGCCGAATTTTAGGGCTAGTCAGAATAGTGGTTTCGAAACTACTAATCCAAGACCAGAGAAATTATTTTTAATAATTCTATATGTGTTATGTCAAGATTATATAGGTGCATGAAAATTTTGGTTCATTAATTTTGGTGATTGCATGTTTAATTTCGAAAAAGGACTAAATCGTTTAAAGTGTAAAAGTTTTATTTTACAAGCTAGAGGTGTCTAATAGCTATGGAATATTAAATTGGAGGTTTTTAAAGTGTAATTAGGCCTTCCTAAAGGTGATGGCTGGCCAAGGGGACAAGAGCATTAAATTGGTCAATATTTGGTGACATTAGGTGACTAAAATGAATAAAATAAGATAAAATAAAGGGGTTGTCATATTTTACTATTCTCATTTCTTCTTCCAGAAAAAATTCAAGTGAGAATAGGGGTTTTTGAAGCTCAAACTTTTAGCCAAGCTATTCTCTTGCAAGTAAGTGATTTTGGTGGTTTTATTTGATAATTTTTGTACTTTTTGAACCCCTAAAGCTTAAGCTAGCTAGAGAGGGGACTAATTTCTAAAATGATTGAAAGTTTAGGGTGTTTCCATGAGAGTGCTTATGTTATATGCTGATTTTTTATCAAAGAAAATGAATATTGAGTATTAAATACACAATTTTTGTGAAAGGTGTTTCCATGAAAACACCTAAATGGGACCTATTTGTAAAAGTTGTAATTGAGTAGTAAATGCATGAAATGATGGATATTGTGAATTTTTATAAGAGTAAGAAATGGTCACCTAGACTTTTTTAGTGAGGAAATTTGATGAAAAATGATTTATGAGCCTAGGGGCAAAATTGTATTTTGCCAAAGTATAAGGGCAAAACGGTTATTTTTGCCAAAGTAGAAACTTTGAAGTGTAATGATTTATGTAGCGGTTAAATGAGTAAATTTTATTATTATAGATCAAGAAGAACGCGGAAACAACCTTGACCAGGGAAAAGGCAAGGTTACGGACTAAGCCGCAAATTAACATATTTTGCACCGAGGTAAGTTTATGTGTAATGATACATCTTTATTACAAATAATGTAACTATTAATGCATTGTGCGGATGAAATTGCTTATTGGTGAGAATTAATGAAATAGTAGAAAATGTGAAAACTCTCGAATGAACCTTCGGAAGAGAAATATGAGTACGGATGAATATTCGTAAATATGTGAATTTTGGTGGGCTGTGTGCTATACCACCTTGTTATTTAGTAACGATGGGCTATGTACGATACCATCGTATTTATTATCGTTTGGTGGGCTATATGCGATACCACCTTAATTATCATTGTTGGTGGGCTGTGTACGATGCCACCCTATTATTGATTAATGGTGGGTTGTATGCAAAACCATTGGGTATCTCGTATCATCCCGAAGGGTTCATCGAGAAACTTGTTTAAGTAAATATTTCACGTGGCTTCGTGATGCTATGTGTAAGGTATATGTGCAAGTAGTTGTGGACAATGTTTATGATATGTGTTTGGTATGTGGTAAGACTTGAAATGAGTAAGCACGATTATGAGGATATGAATTGTTATTACAAAACATGTAATGTTTGACTGGTTATTTTGTGGTATGATGTTTATTGTTTACATGTGGACTTACTAAGCTTAAAGCTTACTCCATTTTCTTTTCCCTTATTTTATAGAGTCGAAGAGCCAGCTCGGGATATAGAGATAAGCAAAGGATCACCCACACTATCAGTCCATCTTGATATAGTTAGACTTAGCATTTTGAGTATGACATGTATAGGGACTAGACTTAGTTGAATGTCATATTGTTATGACCAAGTGTATTGGCTCATTCAAAGATGAACTTTATTGTATAAGGCCATAGTTGATGGCTCTTTCTTATTAACCTATAAGAAGATGAGGTTATTCACAAATGTGCAATTTGCATGATTAGTTTACTTAATATATTTATGCATGAATGGGTTGAAAGTTTAATATGATTTATGTTTGTATGAGTTGGGTTGGTAGAAAGAACTTGGCAAGTATCCTTGTTCTTGTCCACACGGCTAGACACACTGGTGTGTGTCTAAGCCATGTATGACACACGGTCAACCTTATGGGCGTGTGGTTAGGCCGTGTGTCCCCTTGCATACTAGGTTTACAATTCAGTATGCTCAGTAGTAAACACACGGGCAGAGACAAGGCCGTGTGTCTCAACCGTGTCGAATGGACATAGGCGGCCAGGCCGTGTGAAGTCTGCAATTGAATTTAGGAATTTAATTTACCACACGGGCGCGTGCCTTGGCCGTGTGACATTTATGGGGTGATGACATCAGAAACAGGATGCCAAGGCTTTTTCACATGGGATAGGACACGGGCGTGTGTCCAACTATATGAAAACCCCTGTAGGTTCAAATTGAAAAATTATTCCACACGGGTGTAGAACATGGGCATGTGATATGCCACACGGGTGTGTCCTTTTCTCCACACGGGCGTGTGGGCTGTTTAGTGAAAAATTTTCTAAGATTTTCTAGAGAGCTTCAAAAGAGCTCGATTTGATCCCGAACCATTCCTAAAGCGTGCTTTAGGCCTTGTATGCTAGTTTAAGAGGTGTTACCAAAATTTTTAATTTTGGAGTGGAAAGTTAGGTCTCGGTATGGCATGATTATTTTCATATAAGTTTATTAATGCCTCGTACCCTATTTCAACATTGAATACAAGTAAGGGGTGTTACATTTAGTGGTATCAGAGCTATGGTTTAGTCGATTCTTGGACTACCGTAGCGTATGTGAGAGTATAGCTATACATGCCATAAAAATATATTGATAGTGTGAAGACTCTTGACAGTATTAAACTGCATTTTCATATAGAAAATGGATCTCAATCGAGCTTCTTGATAATTTGCTAGTAATGTCTGCGGCTCCTACGAAAGGGACCGCTACCAGAAAAGTGGACCCGAGACTTTGGGTCAAGGATAAGAGGCTCGGAAGGCTTTTCTCCACATGATGATTAATTGGTACACTGAGTTTGTACGAGCAAACCCTAATGCTCAACCTCTTCCACCCTCACCTATACTTCAGCCAGTCTCTGTGGCTCCTCAAGGTATAGATTTGGTAAGAATGACCAAACCTCCGGTCGATAAGATTCGAAAACAAGGGGCCAAGGAATTTAGAGCCAACATAGATGATGACCCTAAGAGGGCGGAGTTCTGGCTTGAGAACTCTATGTGAGTATTTGATGAACTCTCTTGCATGTCTGAGGAGAGCTTAAAATGTGATGTGTCATTGCTGAGGGACTCGACATAACGTTGGTGGAAAACGTTGACATCTGTAGCACCGAGGGAGATAGTGACATGGGACTTCTTCCTAGAAGAGTTTTGAAAGAAGTACATAAGTCAGCGATTTGTTGACCGGCAACAGAAAGAGTTTCTTGAATTGAAACAAGGTCAGATAACTGTGGCAAAGTATGAGCACCAATTTGTTAGGCTTAGTAAGTATGCTCAAGAGTGTGTGTCTACGGAAGCTATTATGCGTAAGAGGTTCGAAGATGGGCTAAATGAGGATATCAGATTGGTAGTTGGGATCTTGGAATTGAAAGAATTTGTGGTGTTGGTCGATAGATCCTATAAGGCTAAAGAGTTGTAAGGAAAAGAGAAAAGCTATGATTGAGGCCCGAGATGCGAGGAAGAGGCCGATGAGTAAATCATTCCAAACTCAATCAAAGAGGTCCAAGGAAACGAACCCTCGGACGACTATTTCAGTTGGGTATTCACACTGAGATCGAGGTAATACATATTCAGGCTCGAGAGTTCAAGCCACCTCGATGACAAGCGTGGGAAATACAAAGTCAAATAAACCAGAGTGTCCAAATTATGGTAGGCAACATACTGGGAGTGTTGGGGAAATAATCAAACTTGTTACAAGTGTGGTTCACCTGACCACTTCATTCGGAACTATCCAGAGAAGGATGAGAAAGATAGAAAACCAGAAGTAAGGGTGAGCAATGTACCTTCGAGGGGTAGACCATAGAAGAATCCGGGGAGTGGCACTAATAGTAGAGGTGCGCCTAGAGATTCTGCGATGAGGTTAGATGGTAGAGCACCTGCAAGGACTCATGCCATTCCGCTCGTTAAGAGGCATCATCTCCAGATGTAATAACAGGTACTTTTTCTCTTCATGATATCTCTGTTGTTGCTTTGATTGATCCGGGGTCTACCCATTCTTATATTTGAATGAAATTGGTATCTAGCATGAGTATGATTGTTGAGTCTATGGAATTTTTGGTAAAAGTGTCTAACCCGTTAGGCAAACATGTGCTAGTTGACAAAGTGTGTAGGAATTGTCCTTTGATAATTAGAGGTCATTGTTTTCCAGAAAATCTCATGTTGTTGCCGTTTGATGAATTTGACCTGATTCTTGGCGTGGATTGGTTGACTACTCATAATGTTTTAGTAAAGTGTGGTAGTAAGTTTGTTGAATTGAGATGTGTAAATAGAGATGTCATTTGGGTTGAATCAGGTAAATCGGATAATATGCCTATAGTGATTTCGTGTATGGTAGCTGAGAAATATTTGAGAAAAGGGTATGAGTCCTATCTCACCTTTGTGTTGAATACTCAAGAGTCAAAAGTAAAGATTGAATCAGTGCCAGTAGTATACGAGTATCCGGACGTGTTTCGGAAGAATTACCTAGATTGCCTCTAGTTAGAGAGGTCAAGTTTAGCATTGAGTTAGTTCCGGGTATAACACCTATATCAGTTGCCCCGTATAGAATGGCACCGTTGGAGTTAAAAGAGTTGAAGGTTCAATTGCAAGAGTTAACGAATAAGGGTTTTGCAAGACCAAGTTATTCACCATAAGATGTTTCGGTACTTTTTGTAAAGAAGAAAAATAGGTCAATGAGATTGTGTATAGACTACAGACAACTTAACAAGGTGACAGTGAAGAATAAGTATCCTTTGCCAAGGATTGATGATTTGTTCGACCAATTGAAGGGAGCTATGGTGTTTTCTAAGATAGACCTGAGGTCTGGCTATTACCAGTTGAGGGTTAAGGAGCAAGATATGCTAAAAACTGCATTTCAGATGAGGTATGGCCATTATGAGTTCCTTGTCATGCCATTTGGCTTAATGAATGCTCCTGTGATCTTTATGGATTTAATGAACCATATATTCCAACCGTACTTATATAAATTTGTAGTTGTTTTTATCGATGACATACTGATTTATTCTCGGAATGAGAATGAGGACGCGAAGCACCTAAGAATTGTTTTGCAGACTCTAAGATATAAGCAGTTGTATGCTAAGTTTAGCAAGAGTGAGTTCTGGCTCCGGGAGGTTGGACTCTTAGGACACATTTTGTCGGAAGATGAAATTAGAGTTGATCCGAGTAAGATCTCAGCTATTGTGGAGTGGAAACCATCGAGGAACATGTCAGAGTTTAAGAGCTTTTTGGGTTTAGCATGTTACTATTGACGGTTCGTTAAAGGGTTCTCCATGATTGCTACACCGATGACGAGAATGCTACATAAAGATGTTAAGTTTGAATGGACTGAAAGGTGCCAACAAAGTTTTGAAAAATTGAAAGCTTTATTGACTGAAGCTCCGGTGTTAGTACAACCTGTGTTGGGAAAAGAGTTTGTAATTTACAGTGACACGTCAATGAATAGTCTTGGTTGTGTGATGATGCAAGAGGGAAAAGTTGTAGCTTATGCCTTGAGACAGCTAAAACCACATAAGAAGAATTATTCGACTCACGATTTGGAGTTGGTTGCGATCATTTTTGCTTTGAAGATTTGGCGTCATTATTTGTGTGGTGAAAAGTGCCAAATCTTCACCGATCACAAGAGTTTGAAATATTTGATGAACCAAAAAGATTTGAATTTACGACAATGGCGGTGGCTCAAATTATTAAAGGACTATGAGTTAGTTATAGATTACCATCCGGGAAAGCGAATGTTGTTGCAGATGCCTTGAGAAGAAAATCCCTATATGCTTTGAGAGCTATGAGTGCGAGCTTAGCATTGTCTGATTATGATTCTATATTGGCTCAGTTGAGGGTTAGACCATTATTTCTTCAGCAGATACGTGAAGCTCAAAACAATGATAGTGACATGCAAGTTAAGAGGGCTCGGTGTGAATCGGAAATAACTCTGATTTTTAGGTTGGTTCGTATGATTGTTTGATGTTTCATGATAGGATTTGTGTACCTAAAGATGGTGAATTGATCCGGGAAATTTTGCATGAAGCACACAATGGTTGCTTGTCAGTACATCCAGGCAACACAAGAATGTATAATGATTTGAAGAAGTTGTATTGGTGGCCAGGTATGAAAAGAGATATCTCCGAGTTTGTTACAAAGTGTTTGATCTGTCAACAAGTGAAAGCCGAGCATCAAGTACCTTGGGATTACTTTAGCCAGTGATGGTTCCTGAGTGGAAGCGGGATCGAATCACGATGGATTTTGTAATGGGGTTACCTATGCTCGAAAAAAAAAATGTTGTGTGGGTTATTGTTGATAGATTAATGAAATCAAATCACTTTATATTGGTGCGTGTGGATTACTCACTTGACAAGTTGGTTAAGTTGTATATTGCTGAGGAGGTAAGATTATATGGGGTTCCTATATCCATTATCTCGGATAGAGATCCAAGGTTTACTTCGAGGTTTTGGAAAAAAGTTGCAAGAAGCCTTAGGTACAAAATTGAATTTTAGTACCGTGTTCCACCTGTAAAATCGATAGCCAATCTGAAAGAGTGATTTAAGTTTTTAAGGATATGCTCCTATGCTGTGTTTTAGAGTTCAAAGGTAGTTGAGAAAAAATATACCTTTGGTTGAATTTGTCTACAACAACAGTTATCAGTCGAGTACACGGATGGCACCGTACGAAGCATTTTATGGTCGCAATGTCGGACTCTTTTGTATTGGATCGAGCTTAGTGAGAAGCAAATTCATGGGGTTGATCTAGTTAGAGAAACCGAAAAGAAAGTGAAAGTGATCCGTGATAGTCTGAAAGCTGCTCCAGATTGACAAAAGTCATATGTAGATTTCAAAAGAAAGGAAATTGAGTTTCAGGTGGGTGATAAAGTATTCCTGAAAGTGTCCTCGTGGAAGAAAGTATTAAGATTTGGTCGAAAGGGTAAATTGAGTCTGCGATTCATAAGGTCGTATGAGGTTATTGAAAGGATTGTACCAATAGCTTACTGGTTGGACGTACGGCAGAATTAGAGAGAATACATAATGTGTTTAATGTGTCGATGCTATAACACCCCTTACCCGTATTCTACGTTAGAACCAGGTACGAGGCGTTACCGTACTTAACTCATATAATCATACAACTTTGGGTTATCAAATTTCATTCCCAACTTAAAATTTCCCATTCACATATCTAACATCCTTATAATGGGCCTACGAGGCCCTAAACACACTTCGGAAGGTTTCGAAAATAAATCAGAAACTTGCACGCACTTAGGAAAATTTTACCTAAACAGGGGCCACACGCCCTTGTGGCATTTCATACGGCCGTGCTTTTCACTTGTGGATGACATTGACTTGTTCCACATGTCCTGTCACATGCCCGTGTGCTTCAACCGTGTGGTGATTAAAATTTCAAATTCAAGGTGCAGACTTCACATGGCCTGGGCACACGCCCATGTCCGTGGCCATGCATCCCACACGGCTGAGACACACGACCATGTCTCTGCCCGTGCGATTACTACTGAGCATCCTGACTTGTAAACCTATCATGCAGGGGACACACAGTCAATCGACACACCCATGGGCTGACCATGTGTCCCGTACGGCCTAGACACATGCCCGTGTGTCTACCCGTGTGGACAAAAAAAGGCTATATTCTAAGCCAAATGCCACCCTGCATAGTAAACATACTAATTCCAACCCATATAAACATCATTCATGACCCAAAAGCACATCCAAAAACTCAATTCAAAGCATTCACACAAACATAAACTTCATAATTTCATTATCAATGAATATATATAAAGCTATCAAGTGTTGGCCCATTTTTGATGACCATTTACAAAATGACTTGAAAACATACATAGCCAACACTTTGGCTAACAATTACGACCTAACAAAATACCCGAGTCCTATACATGCCATACTCAAAATAAGTCTAAATTGTTATACTAAAGTGATGTTGATAGTGTGATTTTTGAACTCCTGCGTTCCACGATCCCCGAGTTATCGAGACAATACTACAAGGAAAAGGGAAATGAGAGGGGTAAGCACAAAGCTTAGTAAGTTTGCATGAAAATAAATAGTAACAATAAATTTGTAATGACATCAATACATGGCATTTGATAACCACACAAGGTCAAAAATACTTTTCCATAACTTACTTGTACCCATTCTTGTCTATAACATACCATGCCACCTATAGTAACATTCTCGTGAATTTCTCACGGCTACCTGCATTCACTCAATCACATGACTTTAGTACTAATATCGTTTCTATTTCCAAGCTTAACTATTTATCCCATTAATCACTAAGGGTACTCAAAGACGCATACTCATTGTCATTATTATAAGTGTGCAGCCAATGCCATATCCCAGATGTGGCCTTACTTGGGTTCACCTCTGAGTGCCGATGCAATATCCCATATATGATCTTATACGGAATTTCTTACATCAAGCAAGGCCAAATCCCGAATATGGTCTTATATGATTATCATATTCAATACCAAATCCATATCCCGAATATGGTCTTATACAAAATTTTAATTTGATGCCGAGGCCATGTCCCCAACATGGTCTTATACGGGACCTTATCTATCTCAAGTCTCGATAATATTATACTCATATTCATAATAGTCCAACTAGGACTTCAACATTTCAATTCCTTAGAATATTGTACATCAATGTAATGACAAACATTCTCAAACAATGCGAGCATAAATATTGAATTTATCACATACAAACTTACCTCGATTTAAAAATGAGCTAGATTTTCAATCTAGTCCGAGACTTTATTATTGCCCCGATCTAGGTTGATTCTTGGTTCTTCTTATTCTATAATAGCAAATTAGCTCGTTTCAATCATCACATTAATAAAAGCATTTTAATAATCATGCTTTGGCGAAATTACTATTTTGCCCTTACACTTTGGCAAAATGACCATTTTACCCCTAGGCTCGAAAATCAATTCTAATCAAATTTCTACATTTAATGAGCCTAGGTGAACATTTATTTCTCTTATAGCTATCATCAAAAACCAATATTTCACACATTTACTACCAATTTCACAACCTTTACAAAAAGGTTAATTTAGGTGTTTTCATGGCAACACATTTCACAAAAGTTGTTTATTAAACATATAAGACTCATTTTATTCCATAAAAATGCAGCAAACAACTTAAAAACTCTCATGGAAAATCCCTAAAATTTTTACCATATTGCAAGATAGTCCCCTCTTTAGAAAGCCTAAGCTTTAGGGGTTCCAAATGTACAATTTCTATCAAGAAATGATCACTAATGCACTTACTTGTAAGGAGAGAATCTTGCTGAAATTTTTGAGTTCTAAAACCCCTTGTTTGCTGAAAATTTGGTGGAGAAGAAGAGAAGAAAAGATGATATTTTTCTTTTTAATATAAAACATCAATTTAGTCCACCTAATTTCAACAACTTTGACCAATTTGACATTGTTTGTCTCCTATGGTCGGCCACCTTATGCCTAAGGGTCTATTTACACATTAAAGACCTTCAATTAATATTCTATGGCTATTAGGCACCTTTAGCTTATGAAATATAACTTTCACACTTTATGCGATTTAGTCCTTTTTGCGATTAAGCTTGAAATCGCTAAAATTAAAGCACCAAAATTTTCATGCTCTTATATAATCATGCTCTAATTCATAAAATAACATGATAATAATTATCTCAAACCTCGGATTAGTTATCCCAAAATCACTGTTTCGACTAGCCCTTAAATTGGGTTGTTACATTTTTCCCCCTTAAGGATTTTCATTCCCGAAAATCTTACCGGTGAAAAGGTTGGGATAATGGTTTCTCATGGACTCCTCGGATCCCATGTAGCCTCTTCTATTCCATGTCTTTGCCATAGCACTTTCAAAAGAGCTGTACTTTGGTTTCTCAATTGTTTGACCTCTCGTGCTAAAATCTTAACCGGTTCTTTGCCATAAGTCATGTTTGGTTGAATCTCTACCTCTAATGGCACAATCACATGTGAAGGGTCTGAACGGTATCGTCGTAACATAGATACATGGAAAACATCATGAATCTTTTCCAGCTCAGGTGACAAGGCCAAACGATAAGCTACCGGTCCTATCCTCTTGGTAACTTCATAAGGTCCGATAAAACGCGGACTTAATTTGCCTTTCGGCCTAATATGAGGACTTTTCTCCACGGTGATACTTTTAGAAACACTTTATCACCTACTTGGAACTCAATCTCTTTCCTTCTCAAATCGAATAGGACTTTTGTCTATCTGAGGCCGCTTTCAGACATCCACCTATCACCTTTACTTTTTCTTTAGTTTCCCTGACCAAATCGACCCCGTATATCTGATTCTCCTTAAGTTTTGTCCAATACAAAGGCGTGCGGCACTTATGCCCATACAATGCCTCATAAGGTGCCATTTTAATACTTGACTGAAAATTGTTGTTGTAAGTGAATTCCACCAACGGTAAATATTTTCCCCAATTACCTTGGAATTCCAAAACACAACATTGAAGCATATCTTCGAGTATCTGTATTTCTCTTTCTAATTGCCCTTCGGTTTGTGGATAAAAAGCTGTACTAAAGCTCAATTTTGTGCCTAACACCTCTTGTAACTTTTTCCAAAATCGAGACGTGAATCTCGGATCTTTATCTAAAATGATTGATATCGGTACTCCATGAAGTCTTACTATCTCTGTCACGTACAGATCTGCCAATTTATCAAGTGAATAGTCAACCCACATTGGTATGAATTGGGCTGACTTCGTGAGTCTATCAACCACGACCCATAATGCATCTTTCTTTTTGGTGTCAACGATAAACCCGTCACGAAGTCCATGGTAATACGATCCCACTTCCACTGAGGAACCATAATGGGCTGAAGTAGACCCGAAGGTACTTGGTGTTTAGCCTTCACTTGTTGAAAAATTAGGCATCTCAACATGAACTAAGAAATGTCTTTCTTCATACTAGGCTACCAATGCCACTTCCTCAAGTCATTGTACATCTTCGTGCTACCAGGGTCCACAGTTAAACATCCGCTATGTGCTTCATGCAAAATCTTCGAATAAGCTCTTCATTTCTAGTACACAAACTCTACCCCGGAACATCAAACATCCATCAGGACTTATCCAAAAGTCCGACTCAAAATTTGACTCATATAGAACTCTTTTGGCTTGTAATTCGCTGTTGTCTTTCTGAGCTTCACAAATCTCTTGCAGAAACAATGGTCTAGCCCTCAGCTCGGCTAGAATAGAACCATTATCTAACAAAGCCATTTGAGTATTCATGGCTCTCAAAACAAACAATGATTTTCTGCTTAAAGCATCGTCGACTACGTTTGCCTTTCCCGGATGGTCGTCTATCACTAATTCATAATCCTTGATCAACTCCAACCACCTTTGCTGCCTCAAATTTAATTCCTTTTGAGTCATCAAATATTTTAGGCTTTTATGGTCGGTAAAAATTCGACACCTCTCACCATATAAATGGTGCCTCCAAATATTTAATGCAAATACAATGGCAGCCAACTCTAAATCATGGGCCGGGTAATTCTTCTCGTGCGACTTTAACTATCTAGAAGCTTATGTTATCACCTTGCCCTCTTCCATAAGTACACAACCCAACCCGTTCAGGGATGCATCACTGAAAACCATAAATTCTCTTCCCGGTTCAGGTTGTACCAAAACAGGAGCCTCATCAACAACGCCTTTAGTTTCTCAAAACTCTATTGACACCTCTCTGTCCATTCAAACTTCACATCTTTTTACAATAATCTCGTCATTAGGGTAGCTATCATGGAAAACCCTTGACAAAACGCCTATAATAGCTGGCTAGCCCTAGAAAACTCCTTATTTCAGTCACGCTCCTCGACTATTTCCAATCTATAATTGATGAAATCTTACTCAAGTCGACTCTAATTCCATCTCCCGAGACAATGTGCCCCAAAAATCCTACTTTCCTAAGCCAAAATTCACTTTTACTAAACTTGGCATATAACTGATTATCTCTCAAGATTTGCAGAACCTTTCTCAAATGCTCGGCATGCTCGTTCTCATCTCGAGAGTAAATTAGTATATCATCGATGAAGACCATGACAAATTTATCCAAGTATGGCCAAAAAATGCGATTCATCAGGTCCATGAAAACAATAGGGGCATTCGTTAGACCAAAAGGCATGACCAAAAATTCATAATGGCAATACCTAGTCTTGAATGCGATTTTCGGTACGTCTGAGTCCTTGACTCTTAACTGATAGTACCCGAACCTCAAATCTGTCTTGGAAAATACCATGGCTCCCTTCAATTGATCAAACAGATCATCAATTCTCGGCAAAAGGGTACTTTTACTTCACAGTTACCTTGTTAAGTTATTGATAGCCTATGCATAATCTCATAGAACCATCTTTCTTCTTTACGAATAATACGGGAGCACCCCATGGAGAGTAACTCGGTCTTGCAAAAACCTTATCCGTTAGTTCTTGCAACTGTGCTTTCAACTCTTTTAACTCGGTTGGGGCCATTCTATAAGGGCAATAAAGATGGGGTAGCACACGGAGCTAGCTCAATCCCGAATTCAATCTCTCTAGCCGGAGGTAACCCTAGTAATTTTTCCGGGAAAACATCTGAATACTCGCATACTATGGGTACCGACTCGATTTTTAGTTCAGCCTCTTTAGTATTCATTAGTAAGGCAAGGTAAGCTTCGTACCCCTTTCTTAAATACTTTCGAGTTAACAATGAAGATATCACTACTAGCAATCTGTCTTGCTCATTTGATTCAACACGAATAATATCCCTATTTTCACATTTTAACTCAATAAACTTCCTCCCACAATTTATTATCACATCATGAGTAGTTAACCAATCCATCCCAAGGATGACATCAAACTCATCAAACGAAAATAACATAAGATCAACCAAAAAGCAATGACCCCTAATCATCAAATGACAACCTTTGCATACCCTATCTACCATCATATACTTGCCTAGAGGATTTGACACTTTTATTACAAATTCATTAGACTCTATAAGCATGCTCATGCTAGAGACTAATTTCATGCATATGTATGAATGGGTAGATCCCGAATCAATTAAAGCTATAACACGAGCATCATAAAGAGAAAATGTACCCGTGATTACGTTAGGGGAAGATGCCTCTTCGCGAGCATGAATGGCATATGTTCTTGTCGGTGCTCTACCATCGACTCTTGCAGTCTGCTCTCTGAATGTATTCTTGCTACTCATTTCATTTCCCGGGTTCTTCTGTGGTCTTCCTCTAGCAATACTCCCCGATCTTGTTGTAACACCCTTAACCCGCATCCATTGTCGGATTAGGGTTACAAGGCATTACCAAACTAACGACAGTTTAGCACACTCATATTAATTATTATATCACACATAGATCACTTAACCAACAAAGTCCAATCATGTTTTATTACTACTAGTACATAAACAATCCTTGCTTTCAAATTCAAACATATACGTATAAGTTATTTATCAAATCTAGAAACCACCTAACATGCATCAAGCTAAAATACTTACATTTAATGGACATAATGATCGGCACAAACAAACATTTCATGCATGTTATTTGAATACCTAGTTTATAAGCAAGCCTGTTTCGATTCATAACCAAGCACCTATATTATAACATTCATTTATAGGACATTAGCCAACATTATCAAATGGTCCAATACAATCTTATACTTACTACTTTAAACACTTTTCAAAATAAATCCTTTAATCATTTTAGGTCACAAATGATAAATAATAGCATATATGGTTTTCAAGTCAAATAACATGTCTAAACCTTATCTGAAATTACTTATAACCAATCAATTCACTCATTATTTATTAGGTTATCATATTTACCTTAATAATCATACACATTATACTACTCAAATATATAAACTACCTCAATAGTTCAAACAAATTATAAGAACATCCAACATCCATAATATTATATATATATCATCATTATCACGCCATAACTCCAACCACAAGCATATAAATACATCATGTAATATGCTACCATTATAAACTATTACCAAAACCGACTTCACATAATATCCATAAAATCAAGATTTAGCCATTTTCTCATGGCATTATACACATTATGCTCATAGTAAATTCAAAAGAGAAACATAGCCTATACATGCCATTGACTTTGAGTTCATTTTCAAAAAGGTACCAAAATATTGACGATAGTGTGACTAGCTTCAACGACGATCCCCGAGCACATGATGATCAATCAAAAGAAATCTAAAACACGAGAACAACCAAGGACCAAGTAAGCTTTAACAACTTAGTAAGTTATAAGCAATTGTAAAAGTATACAATTTAACATATACTAACCAGGTCAATATTATTTCAATCATCACTAAGATTAATGACCATAGGTAAAGATCATAACACCATTCATAAACAATCATAATTCATACAATTAAGACCGAATACTCAAACATTCAATATTAGGTTGCACCTTGAAATGTAAACCATTTTCTAATCTCAAAACAAATTCATAAGCAAATAAATAAATCACATTTCTTTAATTTCATATACAAATATCACTTACTGATTTTGTACTTTATTTTCAAACCATCATGAATCACATACATGATTATTTATTTTGTTTAACACATTTCACTAACGGATATCCTTGGAAAATCCACAAACTCGCACTCTCAGTGTCGAACCATGTAACGTATCGCACACTTAGTGCCGTCACCTTAACATATCGCACACATAGTGCCAAATACTTGTAATGTATCGTACACTTAGTGCCATTACATTAATATTCCAAACACTTAATGACAAATGATCGATTTCGTGCTCGGTATTAAGGTTCACACACTTAGTGCTTTAATTGAACCTGTTACTCACTTCAATAACCACATATATATGCATATAATTTAGCTTATTACATCTATTCGTCAACTTCATATTCGGCTTTACAAATGATACAAAAATATACATCACATTCGGCAATACTAATTTTATACAAGAATACATCACATTCGGCCAAATTCATCTCTTAAATCAATGTCTCACATAGCTATATTATTAACAAATACTTATACTTCACATTCAACTAAATTCATCTTCCAACCAATACTACATTTGGCATTAACATATTGTACATATTTAACTCTATTAAATTCATGTACATAACTATAGATAAAAATTCAATTCAACCCAATTGCTTACAAACTTACCTCGAGTATCGACGGACTTTGTTTTCGACTATTCAATTAACTTCTCCTTTCCCCGATCCAATCTCGATCCTTTTTGTTCTTGATCTAAATCAATTTCAAACTAAGCTCATCAACATATTTTCATTCAATTTAGTCCAAAAACACATAAATGGGTAAATTACATTTTTACCCCTAACATCTTGCACTTTTTACAATTGAGTCCCTATTGCACAAAACACAAAATATTCAAATTGTGACCACACTTCTTTAGGGCCGAATCTTCATCATCTTATTACAAGCTCATACAATTCATTTATTTCATAATTTAGTCCTTCAAAATTTTATTTTTGCAATTTAATCCAAATCACTCAATTTCATAAAAAATTCAAGAACAAAACTTGTTAATCTATCACATATAATCAATATTCCATCATCAAACCACAAAAACAACAAGCTTTCTTCAATGGCAATACATGAAATACACAACCAAATCAAAAATTCAAGCATGGGCTAGCTAAATCACATAGCAACGATATAAAAAACATAAAAATTATCAAAAACCGAAACCAAATCATACCTTAATTAAAGCTTTCAAATGCCGAAAGTAGCTTAAGTTTTATTTTCTCCTTTATTTGGCATTCGGTCAAGAAAGATGAAGCAAATGCATGTTTTGTTTTTGGTTGTATTTTATTATAATATTATAATATGATTTTATCATTTTTAACTTAATAAAATAAACATTTTAAAGCATATTATATGCCTATTACAGTCCACTATACTTACAAAAAGGAGAATTTACCACATAAGGTCTCATTTTTTATAAAGACACATCAATTTAATCACTCAATCAAATAAAAGGCTACTTTTACCACTTATGCGATTTAGTCCTTTTTCTTAAATTGAACACACAAACAGACAAATTAACTCACAAAATTTTAACACATGCTCAATAATATATCATAGGCACCAAATATAATATTAAAATATTTTCCTAACTCGAATTTGTGGTCTCGAAACCACTATTTTGATTAGGGTCAAAATTCGGGCTGTTACACATGCATTCTGAGATTTTTCTTTCTCTCCCACCATGGGCAATCTCTAATAAGATGGTCTAGAGACTCACATTTGAAACAAGCCTTCTTGCTTACTCGAAAATCACCAGAATGATGTCCGCCTGCTCTGTGGACTGCTGCGGACTGCTCGGTCGAGCGTTTCCAACACTAATAACTGATGTAGTCTGGGCTTTAGACCACGAGAACTATTTGCCCTTACTTCGATTTGAAAACCAGACCGAAGTAGCTATTCGAGTAGCAAAATCCCTCGATTTCTTAGATGAAGATTGGAGTGACTTATTCAACTATATTTTCCTTGAGTCACGAGACTCAATGTCAGCTCTTCTTTTCTCTTTAGCCAACTCTTCAGCCTTACAGGCTCTATCTACCAACACTACAAACTCTTTTAGTTTGAGAATGCCGACATATAAATGGATATCCTCATTTAGCCCATCCTCGAATCTCTTGCACATGATAGCCTCGGTGAACCGCACTCTCGGGCATACTTGCTAAGCCTTACGAACTCTCGTTTGTAATCAGTCATCGTTATTCGGCCTTGCTTAAGTTCCAAGGACTCCTGCCTCTTATGGTCGATGAATCTTTGGCTGATATACTTCTTTCGAAATTCCTCTTAGAAGAATTCCCAGCTAACGCTCTCCATTGGTACCACCGACACAAGGGTGTTCCACCACCGATAAGCCGAATCTCTCAAGAGAGATACCGCAAAATTTAGGCACTCCTCAGGTATGCATGAAAATTCATCGAATACCCTAATGGTATTCTCCAACCAGAATTCTGCCTTCTCCAAGTCATCGTCCTTACCAGCCCAGAATTCTTCAGCTCCTTAGTTCTAAATGTTATCGACCGGAGGTCTTTCTCTTCTCACTACCTTAACCACTTGAGGAGCTACAGGAGTAGGCTGAGAGATAGGTGGGGTGGAGGGGGTTGAGCATTAGGATTTGCTCGTATGTACTTTGTATACCAGTTGCTCATCATTTGGAGAAAGGCTTCTCGAGTCCCTTCTTCCTGACCCATAGTCTAGGGTCTACTCTTAACTGGCGCGGTCCCTTGCGTGGGTGCCTGCGCATTACTCGCAGCATCATCAGCTATAGTCTGATTGGGATCCATAACTATATAAAAACATAGTTCCAATCATCAGGAGTCGTCACACTATCATTACATAAATACTCTTACGTATGGCATGTATAACTAGACTCATACTTACGCTACGTTAGTCTAGAATCAACTAAATCGTAGCTATGATACCACTAAATGTAACACCCATTACCCGTATTCTCTGTTTGGGCAAGATGCAGCGTTCTAGTATTTAACTCACATAGTCATACAACTTTGGGTTATCAAATTTCATTCCTAACTTAAACTTTCCCATTCACATATCTAACATCCTTATAATGGGCCTACGAGGCCCTAAACACACTTTCGAAAAGTTTTGGAAATAAATCAGAAACTTGCACGCACTTAGGAAAATTTTAACTAACTAGGGGCTATACCCCAGTGTGGAATGGGACACGCCTATGTGACAATTCATACGTCCGTGATTTTCACCCGTGGTTGACACTGACTTGTTCCACACGGCTTGTAACACGCCCGATGGCGATTTAAATTCCAAATTCAAGGTGTAAACTTCACACGGCCTGGGCACATGCCCATGTCCGTGGCCGTGCCTTCCACACAGCTGAGACACACGACCGTGTCTCTACTCGTGTGTTTACTACTGAGCATCCTGACTTGTAACCTAGCATATAGGGGATGCACGATCGATCGACACACCCATAGGACTGACCGTGTGTCCTGCACGGCCTAGACACATGCCCTTTTGTCTACCCGTGTGGACATAAAAAGGCTATATTCCAAGCCAAATGCCACTCTGCATAGTAAACATACTAATTCCAACACATATAAACATCATTCATGACCCAAAAGCACATCCAAAAACTCAATTCAAAGCATTCACACAAACATAAACTTCATAATTTCATTATCAATGAATATATATAAAGTTGTCAAGTGTTGGCCTATTTTCGATGACCATATACAAAATGACTTGAAAACATACATAGCCAACACTTTGGCTAACAATTACAACCTAACAAAATACCCGAGTCCTATACATGCCATACTCAAAATAAGTCTAAATTGTTATACCAAAGTGATGTTGATAGTGTGATTTCTGAACTCCTATGTCCCACGATCCCCGAGTTATCGAGGCAATACTACAAGGAAAAAAGAAATGAGAGGGGTAAGCACAAAGCTTAGTAAGTTTGCATGAAAATAAATAGTAACAATAAATTTGTAATGAAATCAATCCATGGCATTTGATAACCACACAAGGTCATACATACTTTGCCATAAACTCGTACCCATTCTTATCTTTAACATACCATGCCACCTATCGTAACATTCTCGTGAATTTCTTACGGGTACCTGTATTCACTCAATCACATGACTTTAGTACTAATCTCGTTTCTATTTCCAAGCTTAACTATTTATCCCATTAATCACTATGGATACTCAAGGACGCATACTCATCGTCACTATTATAAGCGTACAGCCAATGCCATATCCTAGATGTGTCTTACATGGGGTCACCTCTGAGTGCTGATGCCATATCCCATATATGGTTTTATACGAAATTTCTCACATCAAGCATCGAGGCCATATCCGGATATAATCTTATATGATTATCATATTCAATACCAAAGCCATATCTCGAATATGGTCTTATACAGAATTTTAATTTGGTGCCGAGGCCATGTCCCCGACATAGTCTTATACGGGACCTTATCTATCTCAAGTCTCGATAATATTATACTCACATTCATAATAGTCCAACTAGGACTTCAACATTTCAATTCCTTAGAATATTATGCATCAATGTAATGACAAACATTCTCAAACAATGCGAGCATAAATGTTGAATTTACTACATACAAACTTACCTCGATTTAAAAATGAGCTAGATTTTCAATCTAGTTCGAGACTTTATTCTTGCCCCGATCTAGGTTGATTCTTGGTTCTTCTTGTTCTATAATAGAAAATTAGTTTGCTTCAATCATCACATTAATAAAATCATTTTAATAATCATGCTTTGGTAAAATTACTATTTTTTCCTTACACTTTGGCAAAATGACCATTTTACCCCTAGGCTCAGAAATCAATTCTAATCAAATTTCTACGTTTAATGAGCATAGGTGAACATCTATTTCTCTTATAGCTATCATCAAAAACCAACATTTCACACATGTACTACCAATTTTACAACCTTTAAAAAAAGGTTCATTTAGGTGTTTTCATGGCAACAACTTTCACAAAAGTTGTTTATTAAACATATAAGACTCATTTTCTTCCATAAAAATGCAGCAAACAACTTAAAAAATATCATGGAAAATCCCTAAACTTTTCACCATATTGTAAGATAGTCCTCTCTTTAGAAAGCCTAAGCTTTAGGGGGTTCCAAATGTACAATTTCTATCAAGAAATGATCACTAATGCACTTACTTGTAAGGAGAGAAGCTTGCTGAAATTTTTGAGTTATAAAACCCCTTTTTTGCTGAAAATTTTGGTGGAGAAGTAGAGAAGAAAAGATGATATTTTTCTTTTCTTTATTTTAATATAAAACATCAATTTAGTCCACCTATTTTCAACAACTTTGACCAATTTGACATTGTTTGTCTCCTATGGCCGGCCACCTTATTTCTAAGGGTTTATTTGCACATTAAAGACCTCCAATTAATATTTTATGGCTATTAGGCACCTTTAGCTTATAAAATGGAACTTTCTTACTTTATGCAATTTAGTCATTTTTCGCGATTAAACTTGAACTCACTAAAATTAAAGCCCCAAAATTTTCATGCTCTTTTATAATCATGCTCTAATTCATAAAATAACATAAAAATAATTATCTCAAACCTCAGATTAGTGACCCCAAAATCACTGTTCCGACTAGCCCCTAAATTGGACTGTTACAAATGCTGCGACGATATCGCTCTGATCCGTCGCATGTGATTCCTCTGACCAAAATTGAGATTCGACCAGATATGACCTATGAAGTAGAACCAATTAAGATTTTGGCTCGAGAGGTTAAACAGTTGAGGAACAAAAGTATAGCCTTAGTGAAAGAGTTATGGAAAAAACACGGTGTAGAAAAGGCTACATGGGAACCAGAAGAAGCCATGAGAGAACAGTACCCAAACCTCTTTATTGGAAAGATTTTGAGGATGAAAATCTCTAAAGGGGTAGAGTTCTAACAGCATGATTTTGGGGCTAGTCAGAATAGTGATTTGAAACTACTAATTCGAGACTAGAGAAATTATTTTTAATAATTTTATATGTGTTATATCAAGATTATATGGGTGCATAAAAATTTTGGTGCAATAATTTTGATGATTGCATGTTTAATTTCGAAAAAGGACTAAATTGCATAAAGTGTAAAAGTTTTATTTTACAAGCTAGAGGTGTCTAATAGCTATGGAATATTAAATTAGAGATCCTTAAAGTGCAATTAGGTCTTCCTAAAGGTGATGGTTGGCCAAGGGGGACAAGAGCATTAAATTGGTCAATATTTGGTGACATTACGTGACTAAAATGAATAAAATAAGATAAAATAAAGGGGTTGTCATCTTTTACTATTCTCATTTCTTCTTCCATCGAAAATTAAAGTGTGAATAGGGGTTTTGAAGCTCAAACTTTTAGCCAAGATATTCTCTTGCAAGTAAGTGATTTTGGTGGTTTTATTTGATAATTTTTGTACTTTTGGAATCCCTAAAGCTTAAGCTAGCTAGAGAAGGGACTAATTTGTGAAATGATTGAAAGTTTAGGGAGTTTTAATGAGAGTGCTTATGTTATATGCTGAGTTTTTATGAAAGAAAATGAATATTGAGTATTAAATACACAATTTTTGTGAAAGGTGTTTCCATAAAAACGCCTAAATGGGACCTACTTGTAAAAAGTTGTAATTGAGTAGTAAATGCATGAAATGATTGGTATTGTGAATTGTTATAAGAGTACTAAATGTTCAGCTAGGCCTGTTTAATAAGGAAATTTGATGAAAAATGATTTATGAGCCTAGGGGCAAAATCATAATTTTTCCAAAGTATAAGGGCAAAATTGTCATTTTTTCCAAAGTAGAAATTTTGAAGTGTCATGATTTATGTAGCGATTAAATGAGTAAATTTTATTATTATAGATCAAGAAGAACGTTGAAACAACCTTGACCGGGAAAAGGCAAGGTTACGAAATAAGCCACAAATTAACATATTTTGCACCGAGGTAAGTTTATGTGTGAACGATACATCTCTATTATGAATACTTTAACTATTAATGCATTGTGCTGATGAAATTGTTTATAATACTTTAACTATTAATGCATTGTGCTGATGAAATTGCTTATTGGTGAGAATTAATGAAATAGTAGAAAATGTGAAAACTTTCGAATGAAACTTCGGAAGAGAAATATAAGTACGGATGAATATTAGTAAATATGTGAATTTTAGTGGGTTGTGTACGATACCACCTTGCTATTTAGTAACGATGGGCTATGTACGATACCATCGTATTTATTATTTTTTGGTGGGCTATTTGCGATCCCACTATAATTATCACTGTTGGTGGGCTGTGTGCGATACCACCCTATTATTGATTAATGGTGGGCTGTGTGCAAAACCACTGGGTATCTCGTATCATCCCAAAGGGTTTATTGAGAAACTTGTTTAGGTAAATATTTCACGTGGCTTCGTGATGCTAAGTGCAAGGTATATGTGCAAGTATTTGTGGACAATGTTTATGATATGTGTTTTGTAACGCCCCAAAAAGATAGGGTCTGTAATTTTGCATGAATTGGCTTAAATTCAATATTTGCTTCGATGGCTAGGTATTTGGGGGTTTTTAGGAAGCCTGGGTTCGAGTCTAGGCCCTGGCAAATTTTTAGTTTTTGCTCTTAAATGAAAGTGGCGGTTAGCATTTAGGACTTATGTTTAAATATGTGTGAGTTTATGTCACAAAAAGAGCTTGTGGCTTGATGGTTGTGGCGTCACCAAGGTGGCAAGGGAGTTGGGGTTCGAATCCCGTGGCATGCAAGTAGGAGGTTTTATTTTATGACTCTGTGGTGTGAGAGGTAGAGTTTGATTCAAACTTTGCAGAGGTGGTTGGAGACTTGGTCATCAAATTTGAATGGGTTTGAATGAGAGGTTTAGAGTTAATGAAGGAGAAATCGGTGGATAGTTTTGAGGGATTGAGGTGTGAGGGGGAGTCATAGCCGAATGGGGTAGCTAGAATAGGAAATTTCATCTAGGGGAGCTCATTTAGTGCATTTTCAGCATTTGGTGAGAGGGGAGAAGCCGAATATTTTCTCTGCCATTTTGAGTTCTTTTTTTCCTTTTCATTTCGGGTTACTCTCTTTTGTCTTTTCGTGCAGCATTTTTGACCATTCGGGTCTTTCTCTCTTCAACTTTTTTCTTCTTCCAACTATTATTCACTTTTGCCAAACACCAATGCAAGTGCTGAATTCTCCTTAAAACCTTTCTTTTCTTCTGCACATTTTCTCTTACCGATTTGGCATTCTCCTTCTTCTTCTTTTTCGTTAAACCAAAGTAAGTTCTTCTGTTCCTCTCTTCTTGAGTATAGTGAATATCCTACCTCCTCTCACATTTTCTAAAGCTCTGACAAGCCGAATATTGGGGTAAGTGTTTTGGCTGAATGTTACTTTCCCTTTTTAGGGGAAGGGTTGTGTGTACTTTCTTTAGACTGATGTGTGTTAAATCATGGTTTTAGATCAACATAATTGATAGGTTGTATTCGTAATGCAGCTAATCGTCAAAGAGGAGTGTGATCAACTCTAACCTGTGATCTAAGGGAAAGCAACCGATTAGCGATCAGTCAAGGTAAGTGGGGATTGTCGTTCTGGGCTTGGACAGTTATTAACTTTATTTATTGTAAATCTTATACGAGATGTTGGTTGATTATAGGATTCGAAGAGTGTGGATCTTAGCTAATTTCGCGAATAGGTGTGTAATTGTATGCAGCATTTGATGATCGGCTGAAAAGTCGAAAGTACGTGATGTTTACATTGCTAAGACTGTAGATCGATAAAATGTCGAAAAGCCGGGAATATGGTGTATGATGCCACACAAACGTGCGATTGTGCGTGTAGAAAACCAAGCCAATGAACACAGGCGCTAGACTGTAAAAGCCACCACGGGCGTTCTCGTGGGCTTAGGTCTTAATGGACCTCGTTGGGCCGAGATGGGCTATGTGGGCCCAATGGACTCATGGGCCCCACATGGGTAAAATTCACGATTGTGACAAAATAATGGATTGGGCTACGAAATTCACATAGTCGTGACTAAGATTAGGCTGAATGGGCCACACGAGTGTGTGGGCCCACTTGGGCTGAATAGTGGGCTTAGGGCCCATTTATACTGTTTTGGCCATATGGGTTATCCAAGTCATTCGAGATGACTACAGACCTTCTGATGGATCATCATCTATACCGAGACCCTAAAAGTAGTAAAATGACTAAAATACCCTAATGAGTAAAATGACCGAAATACCCTTAATGAGTAAAATGATTGAAATACCCATAGTGTGTAAATTGATCGAAATACCTTTGTAGGGTAGAATTATCGAAATACCCCTATGGGGTAAAATTACTGTTTTACCCCTAACTGACGAAATAACCATTTTACCCCTAGTGGTAGTTAGTTGATGTGTGTATGATATCTCTATGACTAGTTATGAATATGACATATTGCATACAGGTAATATTTATGACATGACATTCTGCATTGGGGTTGGGATTTTGATTTGGAGGAAATACTGTACTAGTGGCTCTACCACGTTTTTACTGTTACAGTGGCCTCGCCACGTATTCTAATTCTAGTGGCTTGGCCACGTTTACTAGTTATTAACAGCCTTGCTGCATTACTGCTAGCAACTCTATTGCAATATTGGTGTGTTGGTTGGTACGAGTGGTGTGTTGGCTGGATTGGGTTGGGTTGCATCACTATTCTGCTCTGCTATTATTTGGGCTTATACCCACATTGATACTATCTTGGGCTAAGGCCCACACTATTCTGTTACTGAATAGGGCTCAGGCCCAGACTGTTACTGCATGATAGGGGATTACACACTGAGTTCTCATAACTCACCCTTTTCTTTTAATTGTACAGGTAATCCCTAGCCTTAGATGATTTGGAGCTGCGAGGGACTCGGAGGTGGCCACATGTGCTCGAGTATTTTGATTTATACTTAATTTTTAAATATTTTATTTTGGGGTTGATATTTATGTAATAATGCCATTGAGGCTTAACTTTTATTTGTTTTTAACTTCTTACTTTTACCTGCTAGATTAGGAAAAAAATGGGTTTTTCAAAACAATAACTATTTTCGAAGGAAACCACGCATTCCAAATTTAAACAGTTTTTAACTAGAAAGGCTCCGGGGTTTTTAATTTAGATTAATAAACTTGTAATAAATTATATGACCAACAATTGGCCAACATGTTTTTTTTTACAACACCAACGTTTTCAACAGCATTTAGTAAAAAGGGATTTAAAATGTTGTCACAGATTTTCATCATCAAGACCAGTTTTTAATTTAACGCTTTGATGTGACACATCAGATCCAGTCATAACATATAGGCCGGGTATGGGGTGTTACATTTATTGGTATCAGAGCCAGGTTGCAAAACTCGACTGTGAAATGGGTTCTTGTAAATTTTTAAAATTTTTTAAATTTTGGTTTTGGAAAGAAAAGTAAAAGGTTGTTACTGAAAGTGTGGCACACCGACTCTCAGTGCCAAATCTGTAAGTTCTCTAACACTGTTTTCTATTATATACTGAAATGTTATACTGAGAAACTACTATGGATAGTAAGTATTGTACTGAAACTCTTTAGTTAGAGTAAATTAAGACTATAGAAGATTGAAAACTGTAGCGAGGTCTCGATCTGTGAAAACAACTCTAATAACTGTTTATCATAAAATATCCATTAATAATTATTAAAATTATAAGTTGATACATAAAACTCTTAAAACAGATAAATACACTATATCAATATGAGCACAAGATGTCGCGAAAGGGGTACACGTGCTGAGGAGGTGTTAGAGTGGGTCTTCAGCGTTGGGCCATATGCCTGCTAGGGAGGCACCATCCTCACCAGTAATTGAAATAGGGTCTCATGATCGAGCTGCAAGGGATGGTGCTTTATCTCAAACGATGCTCCGTGTTTTAGAGAGGGTTGCTAGAGCGAGTACTGGATTAGTGGGCCGTGGGTTAATTTCTGAGCGACTCCGGTCTAATGGAGTAAAAATTTTCACGGGTATTTTTGGAGTAGCCCCGAATATGGCAGAATATTGGTTAGAGGCTACTGAATGAATAATGGACGATCTCGACTGTACTGTAGAACAAAAGTTAAAAGGAGCAATGTCCTTACTACGAGACGAGGCATACCAATGGTGGCTCACCGTGAAAGAGGATACACAGACTGATCATTTGACATGGGACTTTTTAAGGCGGCCTTTCACGAAAAATATATTGAGGCGAGTTATGTGGATGCCCGGAGGAAGGAATTTCGAGCCTGATCTAGGTGAATAGGTCTGTGGCAGAGTATAAGGCAAGGTTTCTGCGACTGAATCGGTATGCTCGTGGTATAGTCGCAACTGTGTATGAATACTATGTGCGCTTCGAGAATGGCCTCCGAGATAAGTTACGAGTGTTGATAGCTCCACAGAAGGAGTGAGACTTTGCTGCCCTTGTTGGGAAGGCAAAAATTACCGAGGATGTAAAGCGATCAGAGTGCCAAAATTATGAAAAAGATAGAGGCAAAATAAGAGGAATTTTGGGCCCTTAAGTTCTTTTGGTGAGCCTAATAAGAAGCCCAGATTTGATGGGCTAGTTCGAGCAGTTCTTGTTACTATGGTTAGGCCGTAGCCTTGCGTAGATTGTGGGAGAGCTCACCAAGGTGAGTGTTGAAAATGAATGGAAGCGTGTTTCAAATGTGGGTCCATGGATCATCAAGTCAAGAACTATACTCAAAGCCTGTTTAGATGCAAGTCGCAGGTTAGGGCCATGTTCAGCCAGGAGGAGGTGGTCAGCAACCACTGAGAGGTCATGGTAGGCTAGAAGGGAAATAGTTTAGGAAGAGGACATGGGGCACCGGGCAGAGGTGCTGGTAATATGAGGCGAGATAGCCAGCTTTGGTCTATACCACTTGTCACCGAGAGGATGGTGATGCCCCGAACGTCATAACTGGTATGTTCCTAATTTATAATGTACCATACACTACTTTAATTGATATTGGGTCTGCACACTCGTATGTTGCATGCACTGTGTGGGACGTTGGGTTTTAGTTTGAAATTAAGGATCATGAGATGACTGTGTTAAGTCTGCTAGGACATTCGGTTAGAGTGAATAAGTTGCTTAGAGACATGCCCCTAGAGTTCCAAGGGGTTGTCTTTTCGGCAAATTTGATGGAACTTCGTTTGGCGAATTCGATCTCATATTAGGCTTGTATGGTGTTGAAGTATTCTGAGGATGAGGAGGTGGTTGTGTTAGGGGGCGAAGAGATTATCTGTCTAACGTAATCTCATCATTAAAGGCCGAGAAACTAGTTCACAAGGGTTGCAAGATATTTTTAACTTATGTTAGCAGTTCTGATTCTAAAGGTCTTTCTGTTGGAGAGGTCAGAACTATTGAGGAGTTTCTGGATGTATAACAACTCCGGTGTCCATCGCCCCTTATAGGATAGCACCGAAGAAGCTGGTGGAATTAAAGGCTCAAATTCAAGAGCTACTAGACCGAGGGTTCATTCGGCCGAGTGTGTCTCCATGGGGGCACCAGTGTTATTCATGAAGAAGAAAGATGGATCTATATGCATGTACATCGATTATCATCAACTGAACAAATTGACTGTTAAGAACAAGTACCCTTTACCGAGGATAGATGATCTGTTTGACCAACTGCGAGTAGCTTTGATTTTCTCCAAAATAGATCTTCGATCCAGATACCATCAGCTAAAGGTTAAGGAGGCGGATATGTAAAAGACTACATTTAGGACTCGTTATGGTCATTACGAGTTTCTAGTAATGCCGTTTGGGTTAACGAATGCACCAGCTGCTTTCATAGATATGATGAACCGAGTATTCCAACCCTATTTAGATCGGTTCGTGGTGGTGTTTATAGATGACATCCTGGTGTATTCAAGAACCGAGGAGGATCATGATGCACATCTTTGAATTTTTTTGCAGATTCTGAGGGGGAAGTAGTTATACGCAAAGTTCAGCAAGTGTGAGTTCTTGTTGAGAGAAGTGACATTTCTGGGTCACATGGTATTTGCCGAGGGGATTAGGGTTAATCCTCAAAAAATTAAAGTTGTTGTAAACCACCAAAAGGCATGTCGAGATTGAAGCTTTCTAGGTGCAATTTGGGTATTACAGGCATTTTGTTGAGGAGTTTTCACTAATTGCTGCACCTCTGACTAAGTTACTACGTAAAAGGGTACCATTTAATTGGAGTGATAAGCAGGAAAAGAGTTTTGAGAAACTGAAAAAGTTTTGACAGAAGCCCCTGTGTTAATATAGCTAGAGTTTGGGAAGGAATTCACTGACTACAGTGATGCATCAGACATTGGATTGGGTTGTGTGTTGATACAAGAAGGTAAGGTAGTTGCATATGCATCTCGTCAGCTTAAGCCTCACGAGGTGAATTACCCTACTCAAGACTTAGAGTTAGCTGCGGTGGTATTCGCACTAAAGATTTGGATGAATTACTTATATGGTGGGAAGTCTATTATTTACACAGATCATAAAAGCCTCAAGTACCTCCTTACTCAAAAGAGTTAAATCTTAGGAAATGAAAATGGATAGAGTTACTTAATGATTATGATTGCTCGATTGAGTACCACCTTGGTAAAGCTAACGTGGTAGCTGACGCACTGAGCCGTAGGGTTTTAACTGATTTGAGAACAATGTTTGCTCGTCTCATCCTGTTCGATGATGGTAGCTTTTTAGTTGAACTTCAAGTGAGACCGACTTGGATTGATCAAATTAAGGAGAAATAGTTGTTGGTTGAGTCACTGGCTCCTCGTTTTCGACAAGTTGAGGGTGAAGAGACTATAGATTTTGGGCTGAATAGTGAGGAAGTGCTATGTTTCTGTGAGAGAGTTTGTATACCGAGAGATCCTGAGCTGAGGCAGTCTATCCTACAGGAGGCGCATAGCAGATCTTATGCTAGACATCTTAGGGGAAACAAGTTGAATCGAGATATACGTGAACTATACTGGTGGCCAAAGTTTAAATGCGAGGTTACTGATTTCGTGGGTAAGTGTATGACATGCCAGCAAGTTAAGGTTGAGCACCAACTGCCTTCTGGGTTACTGCAGCCAGTAAAGATTCCACTCTGAAAGTGGGAGAAGGTAACCATGGATTTTGTAAGTGGGCTACCCCCAACACTGACTAAGAAGGACTTGGTATGGGTTATTGTTAACCAACTGACTAAATTTGCCCATTTTATACCGGTCTGAACCGATTATTCGTTGTAGAAGTTGGCTAAGTTATATGTGGATGAGATTGTAAGACTGCATGGTGTACCAATTTCTATCATATCTGACAGGGATCCTAGATTCACGTCTCGATTCTGGAAGAAGTTACATGAGGCTTTGGGTCTAAGATTGGATTTCAGTACTACGTTCCACCCTCAAACAGATGGTCAGTCAGAAAGAGTGATTTAGTTACTAGAAGACATGTTAAGAAACTGTGTAATCAATTTTTGAGGCAGCTGGGAGGACTATTTACCGCTGGTAGAGTTTACGTATAATAATAGCTACCAGTCCAGTAATCAAATGGCACCGTATGAGGTGTTATATGGTCATAGGTGTCGGACTCCTACATGTTAGACAAAACTAGGTGAGCGGCGAGTTCTGGGGCCAAAGTTGGTTTTAAGACAGAAGAAAAAGTAAAGTTGATTCGAAATCGATTAAAGGAAGCATCTAACAGGAAGAAGTCATATGCAGATTTAAAGCGTAAAGAGATCGAGTTTTCTTTGGGGGATTATGTATTTCTAAAGGTCTCAACATGGAAGAAAATTCTGAGATTTGTACGGAAGGGCAAATTGAGCCCTAGATTCATCGGACCTTACCGAGTAATAAAACGTGTAGGGCCAGTCGCCTATCAACTCGAGTTGCCCCTTGAGTTAAATAGGATACATTATGTGTTCACGTCTCCATGCTGAGGTGTTACCACTCTGATCCCTCACATATAGTGCCGGTGAAGGAGATTGAGGTTAGACCTAATCTGACTTTTAAGGAAGAACCGGTGCGGATACTGGATCGTGATGCTAAGGTATTAAGGAGGAAATCTGTTCTTTTGGTCAAGGTACTTTGGAGTAATCATGGTACCGAGGAAGCCACATGGGAGTTTGAGGAGGTGGTGCAACAACAATATCCTCACCTATTCTGACCAGGTAAATTTTGAGGGCGAAATTTCTTTAAGGGGGTAAAGTTGTAACACCCCAAAAAGATAAGGTCTATAATTTTCCATGAATTGGCTTAAATTCCATGTTTGTTTGATGGCTAGGTATTTGGGTGGATTTGGGGTTTTAGGAAGCCTGGGTTCGAGTTTGGGCCCTGAAAACTATTTAGTTTTTGCTCTTAAGTGAAAGTGGAGGTTAGCATTTAGGACTTATGTTTAAATGTGTGTGATTTTATGCCACAAAAAGAGCTTGTAGCTTAATGGTTGTGGCGTCACCAAGGTGGCAAGGGAGTTGGGGTTCAAATCCCATGGCATGCAAGTAGGAGGTTTTATTTTATGACTTTGTGGCGTGAGAGGTAGAGGTTGATTCAAACTCTGCAAGGTGGTTGGAGACTTGGTCATCAAATTTGAATGGGTTTGAATGGGAGGTTTGGAGTTAATCAAGGAGAAATCGGTGGAGAGTTTTGAGGGATTGAGGTGTGAGGGGAGTCATAGCTGAATAGGGTAGCTAGGGGGGAATTTGGGCTAGGGGAGCTCATTTAGTGCATTTTAAGCATTTGATGAGAGGGGAGAAGCCGAATATTTTCTTTGCCATTTTGAGTTCTATTTTTCCTTTTCATTTCGGGTTACTCTCTTTTGGCATCTCGTGTAGCATTTTTGACCATTCAGGTCTTTCTCTCTTTGACTTTTTCCTTCTCCCAACTATTATTCACTTTTGCCAAACACCAATGCAAGTGCAGAATTCTCCTTGAAACCCTTCTTTTCTTCTGCACATTTTCTCTCTACCGATTTGGCATTCTTCTTCTTCTTCTTTTTCACTAAACTGAAGTAAGTTCTTCTGTTCCTCTCTTCTTGAGTATAGCCGAATACCTTGCCTCCTCCTCACATATTCTAAAGCTCTGGCAAGCTGAATATTGGGGTAAGTATTTTGGCCGAATGTTACTTTCCCTTTTTGGGGGAAGGGCTGCGTATAATTTCTTTAGACTGATGTGTGTTAAATCATGGTTTTAGATCAATATGATTGATAGGTTGTATTCGTACTGCAGCTAGTCATCAAAGAGGAGTGTGATCAACTCTAGCCTGTGATCTAAGGGAAATAAATCGATTAGTGATCAGTCAAGGTAAGTGAGGATTGTCGTTTTGGGCTTGGACAGTTATTAACTTTATTTATTGTAAATCTTATACGAGATGTTGGTTGATTATAGGATTCGGAGAGCGTGGATCTTATCTAGTTTCATGAACAGGTGTGTAATTGTATGCAGTATTTGATGATCGGCTGAAAAGTCGAAAGTACGTGATGTTTACATTGCTGAGACTGTAAATCGGCAAAATACCAAAAAGCTGAGAATATGATGTATGATGCCACACGATCGTGTGTGTGGTAAACCGAGCCCATGAACACGGGCGCTAGACTGTAAAAGCCACCACGTGCGTTCTCGTGGGCTTATGTCATAATGGGCCTCATTGGGCCGAGATAGGCCATGTGGGCCCAATGGGCTCATGGGCCCCACATGGGTAAAAATCACGATTGTGACAAATAATGGATTGGGCTACTAAATTTGCATGGCTGTGACTAAGATTGGGCTGAATGGGCCACACGAGCATGTGGGCCCACTTGGGCCGAATAGTGGGCTTGTGGGCCCATTTACACTATTTTGGCCATATGGGTTATCCGAGTCGTTCGGGACTCTGCAGACCTTTTGAAGGGTCATCATTTGTGTTGAGACCCTAAAAGTAGTAAAATAACTAAAATACCCTTAATGAGTAAAATGACCGAAATTACCTTAATGAGTAAAATGTCTGAAATACCCTTAATGAGTAAAATAACTAAAATACCCTTAATGATTAAAATGATTGAAATACCCCTAGTGTGTAAATTGATCAAAATACCCTTATAAGGTAGAATTACTAAAATACCCCTATGGGGTGAAATTACCATTTTACCCCTAACCGACTAAATGACCATTATACCCCTAGTGGTAGTTAGTTGATGTGTGTACGATATCTATATGAATGGTTATGATTATGACATGCTGCATACACGTAATATTTATGACACGACATTCTGCATTGGGGTTGGGATTTTGATTTGGAAGAAGTACTGTACTAATGGCTCTGCCACGTTTTTACTATTAAAGTGGCATCGCCACATATTCTGATTCTAGTGGCTTGGCCATGTTTACTGTTATTAGCAGCCTTGCTGCATTATTGTTAGTAGCTCTACTGCGATATTGGTATGTTGGCTGGGTGGGTCAACTTAATCCCCACATGGTGTGTTGGTTGGTACGGGTGGTTTGTTGGCTGGATTGGGTTGGGTTGCATCACTGTTTTGCTCTGTTATTATTTAGGCTGATACCCGCTGCGATACTGCATTGGGCTAAGGCCCACTTTGTTCTATTCTTGAGTAGGGCTCAAGCCCGGTATTATTGCATGATAGGGATTACATCTTGAGTTCTATAACTTACCCTTTTCTTTTAAGCTGCAGGTAATCCCCAACCTTAGATGATTTGGGCTGCGAGGACTCGAGGTGGCCACATGTGCTTGTGAGTATTTTGATTTATACTTAGTTTTTAAATATTTTATTTTGGGGTTGATATTTATGTAATAAGGCCATTAAGGTTTAACTTTTATTTGGTTTTAACTTCTTACTTTTTCTTGCTAGATTAGGAAAAAAGAATAGGTTTTTCAAAACAATAACTATTTTCAAAGGAAACCACGCAGTTCAAATTTAAATGGTTTTTAACTAGAAAGGATCCAGGGTTTTTAATTCAGATTAATAAACTTGCAATAAATGATATGACCAACAATTGGCCAACATGTTTTGTTTTACAACACCAACGTTTTGAACAACATTTAGTAAAAGGAATTTAAAATGTTGTCACGGACTTTCATAGTCAAGACCAGTTTTCAAATCAACTTTTGATGTGACACGTCAGATCCGGTCGTAATGTCTAGGCCGGGTATAGAGTGTTACATGTTTGGGATGTGGTAAGACTTGAAATGAGTAAGCACGATTACGAGGATATGAATTGTTATTGCATAGCATGTAATGTTTGAATGGTTATTTTGTGGTATGATGTTTATTGTTTACATGTAGACTTACTAAGCTTAAAGCTTACTCCCTTTTCTTTTCCCTTGTTTTATAGAGTCGAAGAGCAAGCTTGGGATACGGAGATAAGTAAAGGATCACCCATACTATCAACCCATCTTGGTATAGTTAGACTTAGCATTTTAAGTATGGCATGTATAAGGACTAGACTTAGTTGAATGTCATATTGTTCTGGCCAAGTGTATTGGCTCATTCTAAGATGAACTCTATTGTATAAGGCCATAGTTGTTGGCTCTTTCTTATTAATCTATAAAAGGTGAGGTTATTCACAAATGTGCAATTTGCATGATTGGTTTACTTAATTTATTTATGAATGAATGGGTTGAAAGTTTAATATGGTTTATGTTTGTATGAGTTGGGGTGGTAGAAAGAACTTGGCAACTAGCCTTGTTCTTGTCCACACGATCAACCTCATGGGCATGTGGTTAGGCCATGTGTCCCATTGCATACTAGATTTACAAGTCAGTATGCTCAGTAGTAAACACATGGGCAGAGACACGGCCATGTGTCTCAACCATGTGGAAGACACGGCCATGGACATGGGCGTGTACCCAGGTCGTGTGAAGTCTGCACCTGAATTTAAGAATTTAATTTGCCATAAGGTTGAAGGACACGGGCGTGTACCTTGGCCATGTGACATTTATGGGGTGATGACGTCAAAAGCAGAATGCCAAGGTTTTTGCACACGGGCTAAGTCACGAGTGTGTCATGGCCGTGTGAGGGACACTGGCTTGTATCCAGCCGTGTGAAAACCCCTATAGGTTCAAATTGAAAAACAATTCCACACGGGTGTGGAACATGGGCATGTGATATGCTACACAGGCGTATCCCTTTCTCCACATGAGCGTGTGGACTGTTTAGTGAAAAATTTTCTAAGATTTTCTAGAGAGCTTCAAAAGAGCTCGATTTGATCCGAACCATTCCTAAAGCATGGTTTAGGCCTTGTATGCTAGTTTAAAAGGTGTTACCAAAAGTTTTAATTTTGGAGTGGAAAGTCAGGTCTCGATATAGTATGATTGTTTGCGTATAAGTTTAGTAATGCCTCGTACCCTGTTCTGGCATTGAATACGGGTAAGGGTGATACATGTTCGCCATTCATCTAGTTCATCGATCTGTAGCATTCGTTCTTTATGAGTCTCGTTCTATTTTTTCGCATGGATTGGAATGTGGCTCCATTATGTTCTTCCAAGGGATTTCCTACAAAGAAGTTTTAGCCAGGTTACTCATATTAACAAGACTCGTATAATCATCTCGATCACTAGATGTCTTAACAGAATCACGAGCTTGGAGTTTAATCGTGTCATCACCTACACAAAGTATCAATTCACCTGTACCAACATCGATAATAGTTTTGGTAGTTGCTAAAAAGGGTCGTCTTAAGATTAAAGGTACGTTACTATCCCCATCCACGTCTAAAACAACAAAATCAATTGGGAATATGAATTCATCAATTTTTACAAGTACGTCTTCAAAAATACCCCCTAGGAAATCTAATGGTTCTATCTACTAATTGAATACTCATCCTAGTTTGTTTAGGTTTCCCAAGACCTAGTTGCTTAAACATTTTATAGGGCATGACATTAATATTTGCCCCTAAATCAGCCAAAGCATTATCAACATTTAAACTACCAATTAAATAAGGAATAGTAAAACTCCTTGGATCTTTCAATTTATAGGGTAGTTTATTTTGCAGAATGGCTGAGCACACTGCATTGAGCTCCACGTGTTGAAACACCCCACACCCGGCCCACGAGCCTGAACCGAATCTGGTATGTTCCTAAAATAAACCGGTTTCAAAATCCATCGTTACTTAGAGAAAATTTGTAGAATATTTAAAAAAATGTTGTTGTGGATTGGGCTTAGATTGGAAACCCATTTAATTAATCTTGTAAATCCAATTTTGATTAAGGTGACAAAATAATTTTTAGCGTTTATAAAAATTAAATCGTTTAATCTTTAGTCATAAGTAGTTCGTGACGTAATAGTGTAAAGTAAAGCAAAATAAAGAAAATCCACTGGGCCTTATGGCCTTATTACATCAAGTAAAACCCAAAAATAAAATTAAAGGTACTCAACAGAAATAAAGTCCAAATTTAAATAGAATCTTCAAATGGAACATGGCCACCTCAAGGTCTACCGTCCCGTCCAAATCCTTTGTTCATCACCGAAAATATTTCCCACAACGGGGTGTGTCAACAGACTCAATGTGCACACAGTACTAACATTCAACAAATCAGGCATACATGTTCATATCAAATTCATATTCATATGAAAATAAATTATGATGCAACCCAACCCAAGCCTATGGTCCATCTCACTACACACCACCACACGCCCTGCCCACCGTGGGACTACTAAGTCAACCCTCCATCCGCTACACACCATCGAAGGCGATCATTGCGGTCGGCGTGCTCATCGCCCATATAATTTGTGTCATTAGACACCATATTCAAATAGTGTAACCGAAGTTACCAAATTCGGATAATGTAAGGAGTTACCATATTCGAATGTTGTGACCGTAGTCACCATATAACGTTAGTGAGATCAAGTCAACACCTTCTTCCCTTTCACATAAATCCCGAATGCCCCAAAATATATATCATGCATAACATACTTAATTTCATATTCATATACATATATTCACATGTTATAAAACAACATATTTCATAATCCTATCGAAGTAGGAAAGCGTGCACGAGTACTTTTGTACCACATTAGGGTACTTAGCCATATTCATATTCTTACGTATAATCATATAATAAAAATAGTTGCCATATGAAATATCGAAAGTTAGTGTGCGTACACACCTGATTTGCTTAATGGGTTCCTTGAGATCTCGAAAATCTCGATCTAACTCTAGATCTGCTAATTCCTATATTCGGCCCATCATATAAAACACATTAGTACCCTTTTTGCTTTTAAAAACCAATTCCTAATAGGAATGGTACTACTCACCTTGTTGCCGAATTGAAAGATTGTAAATCAAATGCCGAAATTTGATAGTATTCCTTCCTTAAATCGACTAGCCACTAAATCAGGTAATTATGTCAGTTTTTAACTTTTAAATAGAAAATAATTCGAATATCAAGATCAAACCACGGCGAATGTCACTTACCATAAAATTTCCAAATCAAGAGGATTCCTTAATATGCTGTCGAAATCCTACAACTTCATATGTCGATCGATCTAATTTTAATAAGTAGTATTTGGCCTTTAGCCAAATGTGCCTCACCTTAAATTCCTTGAATCAAATCCCAAACTTTTCCTTTGATATTCGCCAAGAGACATAAAAGAGGTTATTTCCTTAGATCTTGATTAAAAGAATTTAGAAGAACAAAATTAATTGTTCTTACCTTAGATCCTTGATCCTTATATTTGGTAATTGTAAAAACCCGAGAGATCCTTGTAGATTCGGCCATGAACAATAATAGGGATTAGTATCTTGATTCTGGTAAAAAAAAAAGGAATAGAATTTGATTGACCACAGATCTTACTCTTTTTGATGTTGTAGTTGATTGCTCCTTTGCTTAGAATCAACCAAGATTCAGCTTTGACAGTAGAAACGGAGAAGAAAATAGAAGAAGAGAGGATGGACTTTGCTTAGAGAAAATTCGGCAGAGAGGGGGAGAAAGCTTAGGAAAATTTCGGCAAGGCTTTAGAAAAGATGAGAGAATAGCCTAAATTCTCCTCCTTTAACTGAAATTGCTATGCCAAGAGTCCTTGACTTGGCCACTACTCCCCCACAAGTGATAATATTATCTTTTAATTATCACCTTATTAAATTAAAAGTATTTAATCCATCCTATATCTCCTCAATTATCTTATTAAGAGAAAATCCTTTACTTAACACTTAATTTATCAAGTTTTAACCGAAATAAAACTCCTCCCTTTCTAGAAAATAGGTGCCGTCCACCCCTTAACCTTGGAAGCAAAATAAGGCCTTCATTATTTGCTTCCCAAGTGACTCGAACTCAGGCCCATTTCTCTTACACATGGCGCCATTTCCATAAGCCTTAAGTGACACATTCAGGCCACTTTTCCAAGCCCGATTGTGTGTCGAATTTCACCAACTTTTACTTTTAAGGCCCTTTTGCCCTTATTTCCTATTTTGGACTTTAAAATTTGTCATTCCTGCATTATTTCTAAGTTTCCTAAAATTTTCGATCGGCTCTGTAACTTGCCATTTTTCCAAAATGTTCGGGTTTCCAAAATGTTCGAGTTTCCATTTTCATGCATTTCATTTCTAAAAATATCAAAATTATTCTTAGTGCTTAAACTTGTCATTTCATACAATTAAACCGAAAATGCATAGGCCTTTTCGGGATGTTACGATTCTACCCCTTAAACAAAATTTCGTCCCGAAATTTCCTAACTAAAATAGTTGAGGGTATTGTCGTCGCATGGTCTCTTGGTTCCCACGAAGCCTCTTAGATCCATGATTGCGCCATAACACTTTGACTAGCAGACCTTTGTCTTCCTTCGTAGTACTTTCATCACGTTCCAAAATTGAATCGGTTCTTCCTCGTAGGATAAGTCCGGTCTTAGCTCCACTTCTTCAACAGATACCACATGCGACGGATCCGATCGGTAGCGATGTAGCATGGATACATGAAATACGTCGTGCATCTCTGCTGCACTCGGTGGCAACTCTAGTTGGTATGCCACTAGCCCAACTCGTTTCAGTACTCGGTAGGGCCCTATAAATCTTGGGCTTAACTTCCCTTTTTGACCGAACCTCATTACCTTCTTCCAAGGCGAGACTTTCAAGAATACTTGGTCTCCTACTTCAAACTCTATTTCCTTCCGTTTAAGGTCTGCGTACGACTTCTGCCTATCAGAGGCTTCCTTCAACCGTGCCCGAATTAACTCAACCTTTTCTTCAGTTTCTGCCACTAATTCTGGACCCAAAACTCGGCGTTCTCCTAACTCCGTCCAACAAGTAGGTGTTCTACACTTCCTTCCATACAATGCTTCGTATGGTGCCATCCGAATGCTAGCTTGATAGCTGTTGTTGTAGGCAAATTCAGCTAAAGGCAAGTAATTTTCCCAACTTCCTCGGAAATCCATTACACAGCCTCTCAACATATCCTCCAACACTTGTATAACCCGTTCAGACTGCCCATCCGATTGTGGATGAAAAGCCATAGTGAGGTCTAACTTAGTGCCTAAAGCTTGATGAAGTGCCTTCCAAAATCGAGACGTAAACCTTGGGTCTCTATCAGAGATGATCGACATTGGTACTCCATGTAACCTCACAATTTCTGCCACATATAACTTAGCCAACTTCTGGAGAGAATAATCCATTCTTTCTGGGATAAAGTGTACGGACTTGGTCAAACGGTCCACAATCACCCATACCGAATCCTTCTTAGTAGGCGTAAGGGGAAGCCCACTAACGAAGTCCATGGTAATTCTCTCCCACTTCCATTGGGGAATCTCGATTGGTTGAAGCAATCCTAATGGGACTTGGTGTTCAGCCTTAACTTGCTGACACGTCAAACATTTCCCCACAAATTCAGTTACTTCTCGTTTCAGCTCAGACCACCAAAACTATTCCCTTAAATCCCTGTATAACTTAGTGCCTCCGGGATGCATAGCATAAGGGCTACCATGCGCTTCCCAAAGAATCCTTTGTCTCAACTCCTTATTCCTCGGCACACAGACCTTTCCCTTGTAGCACAATACTCCTTCATCACTGACGCCATAGTCCTTTAATCCCCCTTGCTGTACTTGTTGCAACTTAGTACTTAAGTCGTTATCGATAGCGCCCTCTTTCACTTCCTTTAGCCATGTGGGCCTGACTTGTAATGCATAGCAACAGACTTCCGTCATCATATAGACTTAAGTGAGCGAACAAAGCCCGTAGATCCGACGCAACCTTCCTACTCAAGGCATCAGCTACCACATTCGCCTTGCCCGGATGATATTCTATCGAGCAGTCGTAGTCCTTGAGAATTCCACCCACCTTCGTTGCCTCAAGTTCAACTCCTTCTGAGTCAATAAGTACTTAAGGCTCTTGTGGTCTGTGTAGATAACCGACCTTTCTCTGATCATTACCAGCACTTCATCCTCCGGGGTTCTTAGTTTCATACGTTTAGCCGCACAATCCAACACGGCTCGGTGTTCTACTAGCCAATCCATTCCGAGTATAAGTTCAAACTCTCCGAATGGTAACTCTATTTAGTCTGCCCGAAAGTTCACTCCTCGAATCTCAGGGTACATTCCAAAGATCTTGTCTACCACTACAGTTTGGCCTAATGGGCTTACTACAGATTATCTGCTCTGTCGAAAGTTCGAGTCTAGGCCTAGTGTTTCCACTACACTACTTGCAACATAGGAATGGGTCGAGCCCACATCAATCAAAGTAAAGTAGGGTTTGTCAAAATAAAGAACATACGGTTATTACATCCCAAGCGTCACCATCTTCCTCCGGCTGAATTGCATAAACCAAACCCGATTGCCTTGCATCAGCATTAGTAGTACCTCGGCCCTGTGTTCCACGGCCTCGCTAGTACCACTACAGGTTACCGATTCACGACCCCGTTGAGGAGGCATGTCGCCTCTACCACTGCTAGCATTCGAGCGCCGATCGGCTCTCATATGGTTGCTTGGGACAATCCTTAAGCATATGGTCCTTGGACCCACACTTGAAACATCCTCTGCTCTTCCTCCAACACTCTCCCATATGCTTCTTTCCACAATGCTCACAAGAAGCGTCTTGCCGGCCGTACCAAACTGTTGATTTCGTGGCCGTCAACCCTAGGCCTCTTGTGACCCTTTCAGATGGCCCAAATCCTCTTTTGGCCTTATTCTTATCCATGGTGCGCTTAGTAGCGTCCTTAATCCCTCGCCACCTTGGCCTTTTCCACCAAAGTCGAGAATTCTCGCTCTCGATACGGTGCTATCAAGCGATCTCGGATCGTCCTCATCCGTCCTCAAAGCGGACACGGCGTTCATGCTTTCGATTGCCACTACCCTCGAGCATAGCGGCTCAACCTCAAGAATTTCGCCTCATATTACGTGACGGACTTACTCCCTTGCACCAACCCTAGAAAAGCCTTCCTTTGTTCATCGGTATACCTGGTTCCCACATACTTCTTCTGAAATGCCTCTTTAACATACTCCCAGGTCAAGTTGTCAGCCATGGTACCATCTCGAATAGTTAACCACCATCGATCGCTTCATCGCGTAATAACGCCACCATCCCTTTCAACTTTTCCTTTGAGTCGGATCGAGTTCATCCATGATACGCTCGTTGCTTCCAACCAAGACTCATCATCTCTGGGTGCCACATTAGATACTCCTCAAAACATTTCGCTCCATTAGCTCGGGCCGTTCGGTCTGAGACTTTCGATTTCACGAATTTCCTCCCCTTTTGCCACCAATTCCAAAACTCGCAAAGACTGACTGTGACACGATATCTTCCCGTCTGAGCCTGCTGCTCAACGTTAACAGCTGGGGGTGGTGGTGGCGGTGGCATTTCATTGTCGGACCCTTGACCCGATCTAACGGGTTCCGACACGGTCATCCTTCCTCTACCTCGACCACGATGACCACGTCCTCTAAAGCTCATTTTCTAACGTCGAGATCTGATTAAGAAATTTTATGGATTAGTCATTGTTCCACTTTTTACCCGCGAAGGAGTTTTATGAAAAGGGATTTAAGAGTGGTTCTTTCGTATTCATACAAACACATAGTCTTTTCCATTCATTCATCCATCCATCAGACAAGTATGAACTTTCGTTCATTCAGAGAAACGTTGTAGTTTTTGTTGTTGTTGTTTTCCACTACCCAGGGGTATTTTCGTAATTTTATCCTACATGAGCATTTTCGTAATTTTTCAGAAGAAAAACTTTTTTTCCAAAAAGTATTTTGAAAATTTTGAAGTCTCGGGGTAATTTGGAAAATTTTTGAGATACGGGGGTATTTCGATAATTTTTTTAGTTTTTTTGACCTCATGGGTATTTTGGTAATTTTTCATAAATTAGGGTAAATTTGTAATTTTAATAAATCGGGGTATTTCAAAAGTTGTGAAACTTTGAGGGTTCTTTTTGAAATTGTTCCTTCAAAAATGGGGATGTTGCAAAAAAATTTTGGAAATTAGGGTCATTTTGGTAATTTTGTAAGTTAGGGGCAATTTTGTATTTTTTCCAAAATCAAGGTATTTTGATATTTTACAAGCTAGGGTTCTTGAATGTTTATGAAATTTTGGTAAAATTTGTTGAGTATTTGAACCTTTTATAAACCAAGGGCATTTTGGTAATTTCACCCCTAAGGGCATTTTGTAATTTTCGCAAATCAAGAGTTTTTAGGAAAATGTTGTAAAATAATTTTCTCGATTCAAAAGAAAGTTTTAAAAGTTTGAAAAAACTAGGGTTTGTTGTTTTGTTCTCTTTTTTTTTAAACATGGCTAGTTCCCTTTGGGTTTTAGTCATTATGTTTAGCCTATGACCGAGCCCTCTTGGTCGGGGTGAACAAAGCTACGCACCGAGGCGAGGATTCGTATGGAGAGGAGGTGAGTCACGGATTGCTTAAATACCAAGCTCCCACCAAACCATTCCTAGACATGCGTCTGTGAGGTTGCCACACCACCGAGCCCTACGAGTTAGGGTGAACCGAAGCTACGCACAGGTAGGATTCTGCGAAGAGGAGGTGAGTCACTAGGACCTGCTTAAATACCGTGCTCTTGGGATCCAATCCTGACATGCGTATGAGGTTACCACACCTTAGCTCAATGACTTAGCCATAGGTTTGTTTAGCACATTAAGTCTTATGTGTTTGTGTTTGAGTAGTCTAATCCTAGGGTTCAAGTTCCTATCATTCTATTCTCGTTCCATGCCTTTTCTACCCTTATATAAATCACAGAATCACACATAGAGTTAGGGGTACTTACGGTGGATTGCTTGAATTGGAGACTTAGGGCCATGCCGTAAGCCCGCTTATTTTCAAAAAAATCATTTGGCTCGCTTTGAAAATGTTTTGGGCCTTAGCCCACAGTAGAGAGTTTAAAATTGGGCTCGATACAAATTGAAACACCCCACACCCTACCCACGAGCACAGGCAGGATCTGGTATGTTCCTAAAATAAATCGGTTTCAAAATCCTTCATTACTTAGAGAAAATTTGTAGAATATTTAAAAAAAATGTTGTTGTGGATTGGGCTTTGGAAACCCATTTAATTAATCTTGTAAATCCAATTTTGATTAAGGTGACAAAATAATTTTTAGGGTTTATAAAAATTAAATCGCTTAATCTTTAGTCATAAGTAGTTCGTGACGTAATAGTGTAAAGTAAAGTAAAATAAAGAAAATCCACTGGGCCTTATGGCCTTATTACATCAAGTAAAACCCAAAAATAAAATTAAAGGTACTCAACAGAAATAAAGTCCAAATTTAAATAGAATCTTCAAATGGAACATGGCCACCTCAAGGTCTCACAGTCACAGTCAAATCCTTGTTCATCACTGAAAATATTTCCCACACGGGTGAGTCAACAGACTCAATGTGCACACAGATACTAACATTCAACAAATCGAGGCATACATGTTCATATCAAATTCATATTCATATAAAATAAATTATGATGCAACCCAACCCAAGCCTATGGTCCATCCGCTACACACCACCACTTTTGCCGGTCACCAAATGGGACTACTAAGTCAACCCTCCATCCGCTACACACCATCGAAGGCGATCGCAATGCGACGTGCTCATCGCCCATATAATTTGTGTCATTAGACACCATATTCAAATAGTGTAACCGAAGTTACCAAATTCGGATAATGTAACCGAGTTACCATATTCGAATGTTGTGACCGTAGTCACCATATAACGTTAGTGAGATCAAGTCAACACCTTCTTCCCTTTCACATAAATCCCAAATGCCCCAAAATATATATCATGCATAACATACTTAATTTCATATTCATATACATATATTCACATGTTATAAAATAACATATTTCATAATCCTATCGAAAACTGCAAGCGTGCACAGTACTTTTGTACCACATTAGGTACTTAGCCATATTCATATTCTTACGTATAATCATATAATAAAAATAGTTGCCATATGAAATATCGAAAGTTAGTGTGCGTACACACGATTTGCTTAATGGGTTCCTTGAGATCTCAAAAATCTCGATCTAACTTTAGATCGCTAATTCTATATTCGCCCATCATATAAAACACATTAGTACCCTTTTTGCTTTTAAAAACCAATTCCTAATAGGAATGGTACTACTCACCTTGTTCTTAGAATTGAAAGATTGTAAATCAAATGCGAAATTTGATAGTATTCCTTCCTTAAATCGACTAGCCACTAAATCAGGTAATTATGTCAGTTTTTAACTTTTAAATAGAAAATAATTCCGAATATCAAGATCAAACCTTGGCCGAATGTCACTTACCATAAAATTTCCAAATCTGAAGAGGATCCCTTAATATGCCTGTCGAAATCCCTACAACTTCATATGTCAGATCTGATCTAATTTTAATAAGTAGTATTTGGCCTTTAGCCAAATGTGCCTCACCTTAAATTCCTTGAATCTGAAATCCCGAAACTCTTCCTTTGATATTCGGCCAAGAGACATAAAAGAGGTTATTTCCTTAGATCTTGATTAAAAGAATTTAGAAGAACAAAAATTAATTGTTCTTACCTTAGATCCTTGATCCTTATATTTGGTAATTGTAAAACCCGAGAGATCCTTGTAGATTCTACCATGAACAATAATAGGGATTAGTATCTTGAT